>CAUYTI010101752.1:0-15359 GCA_963575145.1 Galago senegalensis | reverse complement strand
CCACCTTAGGTGTATGTGGCTGGCGCCTTAGCCGCTTGAGCCACAGGCGCCGAGCCTCTCTTTTTGTTCTTTTCCCAACCCTACAAAGTAGTTACAGTATAGTGGTTAACAGAATGGACTCTGAAAAAAAGTATTTAGGTTCAAACTTGGCTCCATCACTGGCTAGCTGTGTGATCTTAGGCAAGTTACTTTATTTCCCTGTGCTTTAGTTTCTTTATTTTTAAGGTTAAAGAAAATTTCTTAGATGTTAAATTAGAGGTTCTTCCAGTGGTTTTGCTTTGACGGTACCATTAGGATAATATTCCTTCCATGTTAGTCTGAGTCCTCTGAGAAGTAGCTGTAAAGATGGGATTAGACTTGGAAGATATTTATTGGGGAAAGGAAAAAGGAGGGACCTGGAGGTGGCCAGTCTGAGATCCAGGTCTGACTCCCATGAAGGCACACAGGAAGGAGAGAGGGACAGATAGGAAGAGGTTCAGCCTGCTGTGCAATTCTAAGTTCAGCTGGGTTAATGGGGAGTTGTGAAGCCAAGACCACCTGTTGGAGCGTCTGGAGTCTTGCAGAGGTAGGACTGTTCTGTATCCCTGTGGTGCTCAGTCATTGGTTGGGAGCATTTAGAGAAGTGGTTCTCAACTTGTGGGTCGTGACCCTTTTGTAACAAAGAAAATACATCGCGGCATTAGAAAGGTTGAGAACCACTGATTTAGAGGGAACCATGGCCTCCATGTGAGCAAGTGGGGGATTCAGATTGTAGCAGCTGTCAGTTATACTCCCTGCTGCAGGAAACCTAAGGTTTAGGGATCCCTTGAAGCCCCCTTCACAAGGCAGGCCAGGTGGACATCCTGGGAAAAGCCTTTGTCCTCAGATGCCAGCCAGGATCTCTAGTTCAGATCCCCCCTCTGGATTTCCCTCTGGCTGAGCTGGGAACAAGCAATTTTTGTTACTAATGGAGGAGGCGTCTCCTGAAAGCCTGGGGTGGGGGGAGTGTGGGTGTTGCTAAGTGGTGGTATCCTTTTTTTTTTTGTGAGACAGAGCCTCAAGCTGTCACCCTGGGTATAGTGCCATGGCATCACAGCTCACAGCAACCTCCAACTCCTGGGCTCAACCGATTCTCCTGCCTCTGCCTCCCAAGTAGCTGGGACTACAGCGCCCGCCACAATGCCCAGCTATTTTTTGGTTGCAGTTGTCATTGTTGTTTGGCAGGCCCAGGCTGGATTCAAACCTGCCAGCTCAGGTGTATATGGCTGGTGCGTTAGCCACTTGAGCCACAGGTGCCGAGCCAATAAGTGGTGGTATCCTATCAGGCTTTTAAAAAAAAATTTATTATTATTATTATTATTTTTTTTTTTGGAGACAGAGCCTCAAGCTGTCCCCCTGGGTAGAGTGCTATGACATCACAGCTCACAGCAACCTCCAACTCCTGGGCTCAAGCGAGTCTCCCGCCTCAGCCTCCCAAGTAGCTGGGACTACAGGCGCCCGCCACAACGCCTGGCCATCTTTTGGTTGCAGCCATCGTTGTTTGGCGGGCCCGTGCTGGATTCGAACCCGCCACCTTAGGTGTATGTGGCTGGCGCCCCAGTCGCTTGAGCCACAGGCGCCGAGCCATTTTTTTTTTTCTTTTTAGAGAGACCAAGTCTTACTTTATTGCCCTCGGTAGAGTGCCGTGGCATCACACAGCTCACAGCAACCCCCAACTCCTGGGCTTAGGCAATTCTCTTGCCTCAGCCTTCCGAGCAGCTGGGACTATAGGCACCCACCACAACCTGACTTTCTGTGCACTTTGGCCTGGCCATATTTGAACCTGCCACCCTTGGTATACTATGAGGCTGGTGCCCCACCCACTGAGCCACAGGTGCTGACCATATCCTGTCAGGCTTAACCATAGGCTTGGTGGCAGCAGAATCTGTCCTATAAAGACATTGTTCTGGCTCGGCGCCTATAGCTCAACCGGCTAAGGTGCCAGCCACATACACCTAAGGTGGCGGGTTCGAATCCCCAGCCCAGATTCGCCAAACAGCAATGACAGCTGCAACCAAAAAATAGCCGGGCGTTGTGGCGGGCGCCTGTGGTCCCAGCTACTTGGGAGGCGGAGGCTAGAGACTCGCTTGAGCCCAGGAGTTGGAGGTTGCTGTGAGCTGTAATGCTACGGCACTCTACCCAGGGGGACAGCTTGAGGTTCTGTCTCAAAAAAAAAAAAAAAAAAGACATTGTTCTGAGGTTTAGATTTTCTGTGGGCTTTTGGCTGCATCATGCGCTGACTACTCCCTGCTTAGGGTAAATCTCAGGCAGGGCACCTAGCTTGCTTCCCCTGTCCCTCCCTCCCCCTGCTGGGCTTTGGAGGCTGGAGGGAAGAAGTGGAGGGTGACACAACAGTGGGAGTCCCCCAGAGGTGAGTGCCAGGGAACTCCAAAGGAGTCATGCATAGGTGGTCTTGGGTAGGCCAGAGGCTCTAGAGTCACACTGGTTTCCCATTTGGCAGGAGTGTTCCTGGGGTTGGGGGGCAGGGTAAAGCCATAGCTTTGGGCTTACTTCGTGCCCACTTGCTTAGAGTGCCCTGGAGGAAGATGACAGATAGGGCTGCTGCCCCTGCTGGTGTAGAGCATCTGTGAGGGGAGGCCCCTGAGTGGGTGTGGCACTCTGCCCAGATCCTCTTAAATAGGCGGGTGCCCTCCTTGCACAGCTTACAGTGTGCATGTGGGCTCCTCACAGCTTCCTCCTCCTCTAGGGAATTGCCCTCAGCCTAAGGAGGCTGACTCATTCCTCTCTCTCTCCAGCTCACAGCGGGTGATGGAATAATGGGGGTGTGTGCTGGTGGTACAGAAAGGCAGCCTCTTGCCTAAGGGGGGCCCAGCTGCCTCTCCATCTTCCTCACTTCCTTCCTCCCAAGCACTCCCTAGGGAAATCACCCACACTCATGGTTTAGGACAGTACTATACGCTTACCACATGACCCAATCCCACCTGGGTGTTCACCTAGAGAAATGAAGCCTTTTGCCAGTGGTTCTCAACCTTCCTAATGCCACGATGTATTTTCATTGTTACAAAGGGGTCGTGACCCACAGGTTGAGAACCACTGCCTTATGCTCACACAAACCTGTACCAAAGGTTTATAACAGCTCATAACTTAGAAAACTGGACACAGCTCAAATGTCCTTCAATGGGTGAATGGAGAAACAGACTGTGCCACATCCATTCAAGGGAAGAGAAGGAGTGGGCTGTTGAAATGTGCAGCAACTTGGATGAAAGAAGCTAATCTCAAAAGATTGTATGCCAATTATTTGACAATTAAACAAATGTATTTAAATAAAATTTTTTTTCTTTTGTTTTAGAGACCAGGGTCTCACTATATTGCCCAGGCTGGACTCCAACTCCTGGGCTCAAGAGACCAGGAATGGGGTGGGAGGTCCCAGGGTCCTGGGTTGGGGGGGGTGGGGGAAAAAAAACCTTCTGGTCTCAAAGGATCCTCCCATCTTAGCCTTTATTTGACATTTTTGAAAAGATAAACCTGTAACTATGGGGAACAGATCAGTGAGTGTCAGGGTTAGGGATGGAGGAGGGATAGCATGAAGAAGTTTTTTGGGGTATAATAGTGATGGCCATAAGAATCTAGACATGTATTAGAATCTATGGAGCTATATACAAAAAATCAATTTTAGCGTATGATAATTTAAAAAATATTCACATACCATATTGCTCCCTCAGGAAGCTCCTCCATTTGGCCAAAATGCAGCACCCAAAAGGGGTTGATTGGACAGTTGTCATCCTAACATGTCAGTACAAGGACAGTGTCCAAGTCTTTCAGAGAGGTAAGTGGTGCTCCCTTCTTCCCTTGTTCCAAACATAAAACCCACCCCACTTCCTTGCTATATCCTTATAGGCCCAGAACCAGGCAGACCTGGGTTTGAACCCAGATCTCACTTCTTCCCATTCATGTGATCCTGCACTTTCTTGTGCCTCAGTTTTCTCATCCAGTAGATGGGAGTGCTAGTAAAAGCTACTAAGTCAAAGAAGATTAAGCTAATGACCATCACTAGGCTTGCTCAGGTGCTTTGGAGCAGGGCGGGGAGGGAGGCAGAGAGCAGGTCACAGCACATGTTCTGACCATAGAGCTGGAGGTGCGGCAGAAGCGGGAACAGATCCCCGCTGGGACGCTGTTACTGGCTGTGGAGGACCCTGAGATACGTGTGGGCAGCGGAGGAGCCACCCTCAATGCCCTGCTTGTGGCTGCTGAACACCTGAGTGCCCGGGCAGGCTTCACGGTGAGTGCTCCCGAGAAGCTATCCCTCGGCCCTACGTTTCTGTTGAAACCAGATTGTTTCTGAAATTCCCAGATCTTGAGGCTTCATTGCTTGGCCAATTAGGCTTTGGGTTCAGTTTTTGTACCTATAAATTGGGCCTTCATCTCTGTCCTGACATCTGGTGAGGGCAGAAGGCAAGGCCAGATTTTGTAGTGTTTTCAGAGAGTCATAATGAGGCTTTCTGGCTTCTTTTGAAGTTCAAAGATCTTGCTACCTTAGTTTGTCATTCTCTTATGGCAACTGTTCACTGGGACTGAGATACATCTGCCTCCTTTGGGCAGGACATGTGAGTCCGTGTTCCCTCTGGGTCCTCGTCCTACACACACCCAGCTGCTTTACTTGGTCATCTTTTCTGCATGGTACATTGGCATGCAGAATGAGGAGAGCCACAGGCATGGACAAGCTCTGGTGATAGAGGTGGTACCTACAGGAGAGGGGACTGCTGTGTGGCTGCCATGGAGCTGACTTCCCACTAGTACTCATTCAGCCAGTTCTGACCTGTTGCCTGCAGCCTCCCCTCAAATCAGGGAGCAGGAGGTGGCTCAGGTGGAGGTCATCGGTTCCCTTATCCTTGCCTGCCTATGACCATCAGTCTTTTTTTTTTTTTTGAGACATACTCTCATTATATCGCCCTCAGTAGGTGCTGTGGCATCACAGCTCACAGCAACTTCAAAATCTTGGGCTTAAGCGATTCTCTTGCCTCAGCCTCCCAAAGTAGCTGGGACTACAGCACCCACCACAGTGCCCAGCTATTTCCTCTGATGTAGTTGTCATTGTTGTTTGGCAGGACCAGGCCAGGTTCGAACCTGCCAGCCCTGGTGTATGTGGCTGGCGCCCTAGCTGCTGAGCTACAGGCACTGAGCCTGACCATTTCTTGACCTTGCCTTTGTCCTTTTGGTACCTGAGTGGATTTATATTGGGATCCTTTCCTGGACAAGAAGGTATCACCCTCCAATGCCATCTGCCTGAGGGCTCTGTCAGCAGAGTGCTCCCTCCCCTGATAGGTGGTCACGTCTGATGTCCTGCACTCGGCCTGGATCCTTATTCTGCACATGGTAAGTAAGTGGAATTTGGAGCAGGGGTCTTGTACAAGGCAAGAATCACAATTCTCAGGGTTGGGTAGGACTTCAGGGGTGTTCTGCTATTTGTGTGTGTGCAAGATGTCTATTGTGCAAATCCAGAAGAATCAGAATCTGAATCAATCTAAATGTCAAATAATTGGGAATATCTACTGTATATTCTCCCAGCAGAACATTAGATTAAAAAGCCCATCTAACTCTCTGTTAATGGAGGAACAGAGCTTATCAGCTCTGTGACCTTGGGGAATTCATTTGACCTTTCCTAGGCCTCAGTGTCTGTAACTTTTATAAATCTATAATATGAGGATGGTAACAGTTCCTCCTTCATGTGACATGGGACATGCTGAGATGATCTGTGGAATGCTTAAAACAAGGCCTGGCTCACTCTGTGGAAAGGGCAGTGATAGTTTTATAGAATGATCTATTTTTTCTTTCTTTTTTTTTGAAACAGAGTTTTACTTTCTTACCCTCGGTAGAGTGCTGTGGCATCATAGCTCACAGCAACCTAAAACTCATGGGGTCAAGCAATTCTCTTGCCTCAGTCTCCTGAGTAGCTGGGACTACAGGCACCTGCCACAATGCCCCACTAGTTTTAGAGACAAGGTCTCACTCTGGCTCAGGCTGATCTTGAACCTATGAGCTCAGGTGATCCACCTGCCTCAGCCTCCCAAGTGCTGGGATTACAGGCATGATAACCTCAGTTTTTTTTGTTTTTTTTTTTGGCCGGGGCCAGGTTTGAACCCACCACCTCCAGTATATGGTGCCGGCACCCTACTCCTTTGAGCCACAGGCACTGCCCCGACCTCAGTTTTTTAATGGGAATTTTTTAAAATCGAAATTTTGATTGAGATAATTATAGATCCACATACAAGAAATAATACAGAAAGAAGCTTTTGTAGACTTTGCCTATTCTCCTTAATGGTAACATTTTGCAAAACTGTATTATTATATGATATTATAACTAGGATACTGATATTGATATAGTCCCTTTATTCCATTTCCCCAGTTTTCTTTTTTCTTTTTTTTTTTTTTTAAGACAGAGCCTCAAGCTATCCCCCTGGGTAGAGTGCCATGGCATCACAGCTCACAACAACCTCCAACTCCTGGGCTCCAGCGAGTCTCCTGCCTCAGCCTCCCAAGTAGCTGGGACCACAGGCACCTGCCACAGCGCCTGGCTGTTTTTTTGGTTGCAGCCGTCATTGTTGTTTTGGTGGGCCCTGGCTGGATTCGAACCTGCCACCTTAGGTGTATGTGGCTGGCGCCTTAGCCACTTGAGCCACAGGCGCCAAGCCCATTTCCCCAGTTTTACTTGTACTGTGTGTCTCTGTGTTAAATTTTTTTAGAATGATCTAATTTTTGAAAAAAAAATGTTTTTAGAAATGTATGAACAGTAAGTAGTTTGATAGGATATATCTCAAAATGAGGGCAGTTATTAGTATCCCTGAGGGATTTTTTTTCATTTTGGATATTGGCAGTTTCTGCTCTTTATAATCATGTTAATTTTTTTTTTTTTTTAAAGAGACAGAGTCTCACTTTATCAACTTCGGGAGAGTGCTGTGGCGTTAGAGCTCACAGCAACCTCCAGCTCTTGGGCTTAGATGATTCTCTTGCCTCAGCCACCCAAGTAGCTGGGACTACAGGCGCCCACCACAACACCTGGCTATTTTTTTTTTTTTTTTTTTTTGCAGTTTGGCTGGGCCTGGGTTTGAACCTGCCACCTTCAGTATATGGGGCCGGTGCCCTGCTTACTGAACCACAGGTGCTGCCCTAATTTTTTTTTTTAAATTTGAGACAGAGTCTCACTATGTCATCCTGGGTAGAGTGCTATGGCATCACAGCTCATAGCAACCTCCAACTCTTGAGCTTAAGCAATTCTCTTGTCTCAGCCTCCCAAGTAGCTGGGACTACAGGTGCCTGCCACAACACCCGGCCATTTTTTTATTGTAATTGTTATTATTGTTTGGCAGGCTCAGGCTGGATTTGAACCTGCCAGCTCTGCTGTATGTGGCTGGCACCCTAGCTGCTGAACCATAGGCCCCAAGCCATATATAATCATGTTAATTTTAAAAATTATGAAAGGAAACACCAAGAAAACATTTTTTATCATTTGTCCCCTATTCTCTGTGCTCCATCTGCACAACTAATGAGGTGGCCTCAGGCTCTCAGCCTCACAGACTCCCTCACCCCACAGGGCCGAGACTTCCCCTTTGATGACTGTGGCCGAGCCTTCACCTGTCTCCCTAGGGAGGATCCCCAGGCCCCTGTGGAAGCCCTGGTCTACAACCTGGACTGCTTGTTGGACATCATGACCTATCGGGTGAGGCCAGGCAATGGCCCCTGGGGCCTTGTCCCAGATAGAGCCTCTTCTCTCCCACTGTGCGCCCAGCTGTAGTCTGTGCTGGCTCAGCTGGGGGGCCCCAGGAGGAATGATTTTGGGGGCACCTAAAGTTAGAGCTTCAAAAATTAGTCTCAGTCATTTTGGGGGAAGATGTGGCTCCTGGTCCGATGAGAAGCCACACCTGGACACACCTTCCCCAATGCAACCGAGACTAGTCCTTCCCTTGGAAGTTACTTCAGCAGTGCAGGGCTCTTGGGTAGGGTGGATGTGGGGACATGAACAGGCCAGGCCAAGATTGGACTAGGGGACAAGGCTGGGTCAGGTACCAGCTATGGGTATGTTCTTTTTCCCCTACATCTTGCAGCTGGGTCCAGGCTCCCCGCCAGGCGTGTGGGTCTGTAGCACGGACATGTTGCTGTCTGTGCCTCCAAATCTTGGTGAGCATGAGATGGCCTGGGATCTCCTTCCCTCCCCTGCAGTGAGAAGCCAGTTCTGCCTTTCTTGCCTACTCTGTCTCTGGGCCCAGCCCCCTGCCCTCTTGAGATAGGAAGCTGTAGGATGTGGAAAATGAAGCCCAGACCAAGAGGCAGGGCTTCCTCTGCTGGGCCTCAGTCTACCTGTCTGTAGAATGGATTTAAATTTCCCTGCCCTTCTGCCCCTCACAGCTTTATGGAAGAACTGTGGGAGAAGAGGGTAGTCATTCCCTTAGATGAATGTCCATTTAGGTTTGGAAACCATATTTCCCTTTTAGAGGCACCTAAATGCCCCAGCCTTGGGATCTTAAGTCCTGGCTGGGGACTCCCTGCCTTCGTTTGGGTCTTTTGGCAGCCTCCTGAGTGCCTCACCTTATAGGGATCACCTGGGATGGCTTCCAGGGAGCCAGAGTGATCGCTCTTCCAGGGACACCCACCTATGCTCGGAATCATGGTGTCTACCTTGCTGACTCCCAGGTAGGACCTCCCGGGGCAGCGGCATGGGTGGCTGAGCTGGCCCAGGGTGGCCTTCCAGCCCTGTGCATTGGTCAACCTCTCATCCTGGATTTTGAGTCTCGAGGAGTTTCCTTCATGGCAACAGCTCTGGAGGTCACTTATTTTTTTGCTAAAAATTCACTTCACACTGACCATCACCAAGCTGTGTGCTCAGGCTCAGAGGCTGTGAAAACATTTAAAGGTTGCCCTCCACTGTCATAGAGCAGAAGTCTTAGATACTTGCATCCCTGAGTCTGGCACCTCCCAGACTTGAGTCCTGAGTTTTTATTTGGAGAAGTCCCTTGCTGGCACCTGTGGCTGTAGCCTCCTGGATCCTTTCTTGCTCTTCCTTATCTCTTTTCTCCCTTGACACAGGGCTTGGTGTTGGATATTTACTACCAGGGCACCGAGGCAGAGATTCAACGGTGTGCCAGGCCTGATGGGCAGGTGCCACTGGTATGGCTGCTGGGCCCAGGGTGAGGTCTTTGGGGTCCTTATGGGACAGGGAAGGAAGGTTGGCTTTCCCTCCAGAGGTAGCCCCACTCCTAGAAGATTCCAGGACAGGTTAGATGCAGAATCTGAGGAAGATCTGTAACTGGCATCCAGATGAGCAGATGGAGGCAGCATCTGAGGAAGGGGTAGTTTTGCAATTCAGGGTCTTGTCCTAAACCTCAAAGCCTGGAACCTGAATGTGAGCAAAGCAGGGGATGTAGTCAGGAGATCTAGAACCAGACTTGGGGAATGTTTCCAGAATGAAGGACCAGGATGGGAGTGGTGGGAATATCTGGGACTAGACCCTGATGGGGAAGACAGAAAAATAGGTTTGGGAGAAGGCCTGAGGTGAAGAGTGTTCCAAAAGGTGCCTTGGTGGGAGCTGCCCAAAGTAAGTCTGGAGTGGCTCAGAGACCAGGGCCCTACCTGGTGTGGCCCTGCTTGGCCACCTGCATGTGTCCTCCTTGACTTGTGCCCAAGCCTGTCCCAAGGCCCCTGTCCTGACCCTTTGGGGGCCCTCCAGGTCTCTGGGGTTGTCTTCTTCTCTGTGGAGACTGCCGAGCACCTCCTAGCCACCCACGTGAGCCCGCCCCTGGATGCCTGCACCTACATGGGCTTGGACTCTGGAGCCCAGCCTGTTCAGGTGACTGGGGAGGGCAACTAGGGGGCCTTGAATAAGGAGCAAGGTGCTGTGTGACCTCAGTCAGCCCCTTTCTCTTTTTGGGTTAGAGTCTCTGAGGTTGATGCTGCCCCAGCTCAGCCTTGGAACTTCAGGGCCCAACCCCTGCACTGCCAATAGCTGTGCTTTTTACCCTTATTCCAGCTGTCTCTATTTTTTGACATCCTGCTCTGCATGGCTCAGAATGTGAGCCAAGAGGATTTCCTGGTGGGGCGGCCCCCAGAGCTGGGGCAAGGTGGAGCGGATGTTGCAGGATATCTGCAGAGTGCCCGGGCCCAGCTGTGGAGGGAGCTTCGCGATCAGCCCCTCACCATGGGTGGGTACTGCCTCTCGGCTCTCTGGGCTGGAGAGGCCTCAGGAGTGAGGCCCCAGTCTGAGGCTGTTCCCTGCATTCTGTACCAGGCCAGAGCCCTCACACTGAGCTCACTTTCTTCCTGTCTTCCTTCTGCCTCATTCCTGGGCTCCAATCCCAGTGCATCCACTTTCTAGCTGTGGGCATTGGGCAGGTTGCTAAATCTCTGGACCTCAGCTTCCCTTTGTCAGGCCCTAACATCACTCTGCCTGCCTTCCTAGTGTCTGCCAGGGGAGGTCTGTCTGGCACCTGAGCTGCAGCAGGCATTGTGTTGGGGTCAGTACTTGTGTCTTTACAGCTTATGTCCCCAACGGCAGCTACAGCTACATGACCTCCTCAGCCAGTGAGTTCCTGCACTGCCTCACACTCCCTAGGGCCCCCAGGGCCCAGATTGTGCACTCCCAGGTGGAGGTAAGACCTCCTTGCCCCTCAGAGGTGGCTATTGGGTGCCTGGGTTCAGGTGGGCTGGGGTTCCAGGGTAGGGAATAGCTCATGCTTGGAACAGAGTACCTGAGTGTGGATATTATTATCCCCAGGAGACATTGAGGCTCAAAGAGGCTAAGTAACTCAGAGAGGCTCACAGAGCCAGTAAGTGGCCAAGTCAGGATTCTGTATCTAGGTCTGTCTGATTGAGAAGCTAAAGAAGACCTTTCTGCGGGTCTTCTTGGGAAGACAGGCACATTTGAGGTGGTGGGCCTGTGTCTGTGCCCTGGTGCACAGGAAGGAGGCAGGCAGAGTATGAGGTGGCCATTGGGGTGGCTGGGGTGGGGAGAGCTGGATGGGGGTGATGAGAAGAGGCCTCCAGGCGGGGGCCAGGGCAAGTCTGGAGAGGATCTGGCTGGCAGAAAGGCATAGAGAGGAGCAGGCCTTGATGCTCCACACCCCGATGCTGGACTCTAGAGGATGGTCAGGCAACCCCTACCCTTGGCCCTTACGCCCTCCTCCTCTGGCTGCACAGGAGCTGCAGCTCCTGGCTGCTGGGAGCTCCGTGGTCAGCTGCCTGCTGGAGGGCCCCATCCGACTGGGTCCTGGGAGTGTCCTGCAGCACTGCCACCTGCAGGTGAGTCCTGAGAACAAGGTCAGGCAGGTAGGGGCCAGGGCACTAGCATTGTGTGTGTTGGGGGTGCTGGGTGCCTGCCCTCTCAGGACACCTGCCCTCTTCCCTGCCAGGGTCCGATTCACATTGGTGCTGGCTGCTTCTTGAATGGCCTTGACACAGCCCAGTCCAAGGCATTGCGTGGCTTGGAGCTTCATGACCTTGTCCTTCAAGGACACCACATACGACTACATGGCTCCCCAGGCCGTACCTTCACTCTCACTGGACGTTTGGACAGCTGGGAGGTAGGTGCCCCTCCTATATACCCCCTCTGCAGGCTTGGGGAAGCCCTAGGGTGTCCTGGCTCCCACCCCACTCTGGGCCCTGGCAGAGGGATTGGGCTGTGAGGAGGGTATGGCCAGTGGAGTCTCAACAGGCCTTTGCCTTACTGCTCTCATCTGCTCTTTGAGGTGGGCTGGGTAGGGATTTTATCGCCAGTTTACAGGCTGGAGACTGAGGTTCAGAGAGGGAGGTGACCTGCCTTGGGCCACAGAGGCAGTCATGGCAGATTGGGCCTGGAACCCAGGATTGTACTCCAAATGCTAGCCCCAGGTAAGAGTATTGAGGCTCCAAGGGCTTGAAGCAGTGTGTCCCAACTTGCTCCAGTATGTGCTGTGTCTCTCTTCCTGTCCTCCTGGAAGCAGCTCCCAGCCCTCTGGCTGAGCATCCTAAGCCCTTTCCGTGGCCTTCTCAGCCCTGACTGCTTCCTCCTCTTCTCCCAGAGACAGGGGGCAGGCACATATCTCAACATGTCCTGGAGGGAATTCTTCAAGAGGACAGGCATTCGGTGAGGTCCATGGCCTAAACTGGGCAGCTAGGAGTGGCCTCTCTTAGAGGCATACCCTTCCCCCTGCTCTGGAGAAGCACCAGCCCCCTACCATACACTGGGCTTGGGGTGGTTTTGGCAACTTGATTCACTCCAGCACTTTCCTGCTGGGGAACTTCAAATCCCTCGCTACGCTTAGACTTTGGGATTCTTGCTTAGTGGCCTAGGGAAGGAGGCAAGGCAGCTCGGCCTTCCTCCCCAAATTGCGCACCATGCTGTCTCTGGAGAAGTTTGTCCCTGAATTGACAGATGCGTCAGTTTCCCTCCTGCTAATGTGCCTTCTCCCCATGTCAGAGACTGGGACCTGTGGGACCCGGACATGCCCCCCGCAGAGCGCTGCCTTCTCAGTGCCCGCCTCTTCCCCGTGCTTCACCCCTCAAGGGCCCTCGGGCCCCAAGACATGCTGTGGATGCTGGACCCGCCAGAGGATGGGGGTGTAGCCCTGCGGGCATGGCGTGCCTCCTGGCGCCTGTCCTGGGAACAGCTACAGCCATGCCTGGACCGGGCTGCCACGCTGGCCTCCCGCCGGGACCTGTTCTTCCTTCAGGCCCTGCATAAGGCACGGCATGTGCTAGAGGCCCAGCAGGACCTGAGCCTGCGCCCACTGATCCAGGCTGCTGTCCGAGAGGGCTGTCCTGGGCCCCTGCTGGCCACGCTGGATGAGGGTGAGCGTGCTGGCCATTACTGCTGGGCGATCAGACTAGGGTCACCTGCCCTACCTGCCTTTTGGACCATCAACCTGATGGGACAAGGAAGGCTTGAGGTGCTAAAGTAGTGAGACATGCTGGAGTTTATTTTGAGGTTTCCAAGGTTAGTGGTTGAGGCTTCTAGGTCCTATGAACATTGGTAAATGCATGTTCTGTATTGTATGCCAGGATGTTGGTACAGAGCTACAGCAGAGCACCCAGGGGATGTGGCCACTCTTCCTAAGGTCACAGGCACACATGGGGCTCAGAGCCTTAGCCTGATAAGCAGCATCTCATGAATGCTCCCAGGGACTGTGGATTATTGTCCCTGTTCAAATCACTTTCCCAAAGCCACACAGCTAGCTGGTGGTGAGGCTGATTTGAGCCCATATGGTTTGACTCCAGAGCCTGAGCTGTTAACCACTCTGGGCAGCCTTAGTGGGAATGAAGAAGCACTTTTGGGCTGGGGCTGGCAAGATGAGAAGAGCTTTACCAGGCAGAAAGTGGGTGCATTTACAGACAAGGATATATCTTGTGTAGTCTCTGAGGGCAGAGGGTGTTGGGGTAGGCCCCTTCCTTTGCCACCCTGACTCCTGGTTCCTCAGTTGCAGCTGCAGCAGGAAACCCTGGTGTGGCGGCACGGGCACTGGCCTGTGTGGCAGATGTACTGGGCTGCATGGCAGAGGGCCATGGGGGCTTACGGAGTGGGCCAGCTGCCAACCCTGAGTGGATGCGGCCCTTCTCGTACCTAGAGTGCGGAGACCTGGCAGGTGGTGTAGAGGCACTGGCCCAGGAGAGGGACAAGTGGCTGAGCAGGTGGGTGCTGATGGAAGTATGATCCCTTTGAGAAGTCCCCAGCTGTCTAGAGAAGTGGCCCCTGATGTTGGAAGCCCAGAGAAAGGCAGGGTGTGTTTGGGTCATCTAGGACAGTCAGATCCCTAAAGCCAGGCAGTCCACCCCTAGCTTGTGTCTCCATGCACCTGTCTCTCCCTTTCCTTGTGGCAGGCCAGCCTTGTTGGTGCGAGCAGCCCGCCATTACGAGGGGGCTGGGCAGATCCTGATCCGCCAGGCTGTGAAGTCAGCCCAGCACTTTGTCTCCACGGAGCCAGTAGAGCTGCTGGCACCTGGGCAGTGGGTGGTAGCTGAGTGCCCGGCCCGTGTAGATTTCTCTGGTGAGTAGGGGTGAGGGTGGCTGCCCCAGAGCTAAGCTGGCAGCCCCCTGACCCAGCTTGGTCTTACTGAACTGCCATAGGGGGCTGGAGTGACACACCACCCCTTGCCTATGAACTCGGTGGGGCTGTGCTGGGCCTGGCTGTGCGAGTGGATGGCCGCCGGCCCATTGGGGCCAGGGCACGCCGCATCCTGGAGCCTATGCTGTGGCTGGCAGTGGGGTCTCAGCAGGACAAAATGGACATGAAGATACCGTGCCAGAGCCTGGATGACCTGCAGGATTACTGCCAGCCCCATGCCCCAGGTCAGGGCACCCCAGGAATTGGCAGGTGGGGATGGCAAACATAGCCAGCTGGGGTAGGGACAGAACCTTGAGACACCCCTCCACAGAGGACTGTGGATAACTGGGACCTGGCCTGATGGTGGCCAGTCTGGTAGAGGGACCCTGAAGGAAAGGACTGGATGTTACTTTGTTGAGGCACATGCAGACGCAGGAAATAGAGATGACACGTTTTTCCATGTTGAGGACCCCATGGCCATTTTGTGGTTTGGGGATGGGGCCTTTACTGCTGCTGGCCTTTTATCCCATCAGATGAGCCCTGCACTGGACTGGGAAATAGTGGGGGTGTGGAGTCTCCATCTGCCTGTGAAGACCAAATTCCTTGCTGTGTGCCTGTCCCTCTGCAGGTGCCCTGCTGAAGGCAGCCTTCATTTGTGCAGGGATTGTGTGTGTCCACTCTGAACTCCCGCTGAGTGAGCAGCTGCTCCGTACCTTTGGGGGCGGCTTTGAGCTGCACACCTGGTCTGAGCTGCCCCATGGCTCTGGCCTTGGTGAGCAGATCCTGTCCCTTGCTACCCATTCACTGTCACAGCCCTTCAGTCTCACCTGCAATCCCCCTCCCTGGCCTCTGCCCTGAGGGGAGTGGGGCAGATGAGGCTGGGTATAGATGTGTCACACCTGGTGCCCCCCCTTCACGCCTGGCAGGCACCAGCAGCATCTTGGCAGGTGCTGCCCTGGCTGCCTTGCAGCGGGCTGCTGGCCGGGCAATGAGCACGGAGGCCTTGATCCACGCGGTGCTGCACCTGGAACAGGTGCTCACCACAGGTACGGGGCTGCTCTGGGCCTGGGTGGGTGTGTCTCTGGTACTTTCCCAAGGGCTTGTAGGGTTCCCTTGGATTTGGATATGATTGGTGAACAGCCACATAACTGTACTATTCCTTAAAATAGTCATATTTGGGCTCGGCGCCTATAGCTCAACCGGCTAAGGCGCCAGCCACGTACACCTAAGGTGGCGGGTTCGAATCCCCAGCCCGGACCCACCAAACAACAATGACGGCTGCAACCAAAAAATAGCCGGGCGTTGTGGCGGGCGCCT
>CAUYTI010101751.1:0-32222 GCA_963575145.1 Galago senegalensis | reverse complement strand
CAAACAACAATGACGGCTGCAACCAAAAAATAGCTGGGTGTTGTGGCGGGCGCCTGTGGTCCCAGCTACTTGGGAGGCGGAGGCAAGAGACTCGCTTGAGCCCAGGAGTTGGAGGTTGCTGTGAGCTGTAATGCCACGGCACTGTACCCAGGGGGACAGATTGAGGCTCTGTCTCAAAAAAAAACAAAAAAAAAAAAAAAAAGAATTAAATTCAAAATTGCATAGTCTAAACTCTCCAACTTGATTCTTCTTTTGAAAGTATGTCTTAGGGTCTAGGCTTTTTGCATTTTCACAAGAATTCTAGCATTTACTTGTCCATTTCTACTAGAACTATTGCTTTTGAATAGGATTATTTAAAATCCACAGATCTGTTTACAGATAACTGACAGTTTAATCATACTGAGTCTTCCATTCCATAAACCTAGGATATCTCTAGGTTTCCTTTAATTTCTCTTAACTTGGTTTTGTGTTTTCATTGCACAGGTATTTTTCATGGTTTGTAAATATGTTTTAAATTCATATTTCTATTCCAACATTTTTAAGATTGTTATGTTTTCCTGATACATTTCTTCATCATAATGAAACTTACCTCTGCGAAGGTTCCTTGTCCCAGAATCCACCTTCTCCTGTATTGATGTGAACATTCAAGATTCCTCTCATAGACCCTTTTCTGTCATTTACTTTTATTCAAACCGTGCCATTATACGTAAGGTGAGTTTCTTTTTTTGGCCAAGACTGGGTTTGAACCCACCACCTCTGGCACATGGGACTGGCACCTTACTCCTTTGAGCCACAGGCACCGCCGTGAGGTGAGTTTCTCGTGGGCAGCAGGTGGATTTTGTTTCTCCATCCTCTGACAATTGCCACCTCTTAATCGGATGTGTAGTTTTTTGCCTATAATTACTGATACAATTGTATTTTAACATTTTATCTTGATATTTGTTTTAATCCACGTCTTTGATCTTTGTTCCCTTATTCATTGTTCACTATCTTCTTTCCAATAAATTGAGAATGTGGTTTTAATTTTATCTCCATTCTACTCATACTAGAGATACCTCTTCTTTGTTTTGTTTTTAGTGGTTTTTCTAGGGTTTACAATATACATTAATGATAGATGGATAAAACTTTTATTCTATCTTTAAGAAACATCATATCTCTTGAAGAATATAGTCTAGGAACTGTGTAACACTGTTTCATTTTCCCTGGCATCCTTTGGACCTTGTTTTCATATGTTATACTTTTACGTGTGTTACGATCTCCACAACTCCTTATTTTTGCTTCAGGTTAATTATCTTTTAGAGACTAAAATCATACAAGGATAATTTTATATTTATTTGTTTATTTATTTATTTATTTTTGTAGAGACAGAGTTTCACTGTATCTCCCTGGGTAGAGTGCTGTGGCATCACAGCTCACAGCAACCTCCAACTCCTGGGCTCAAGTAAGTCTCCTGCCTCTGCCTCCCAAGTAGCTGGGACCACAGGCACCCACCACAACTCCCGGCTATTTTTTTGTTGTTGCAGTTTGGCTGGGGCAGGGTTTGAACGCACGACCCTCAGTATATGGGGCTGGCACCCTACCCACTGAGCCACAGGCGCCGCCCATATGAGGATAGTGTTTACATTCACCTCAGTATTTACTTTTCAACCCCATCCATTCCTTTCTCAAGATCCAATTTTCCTTTCTGACATTCTTTGAGATGCATTTTCACCTATCTGAAAATATTCCCTTTGCCTTCATTTTTGAAAGACAATTTCACTAGATGTAAAGTTTTAGGTACACAGTTTTCTTTTTAATTTTAGCATGTTAGAGAAAATTCAATTGTTTTTTGGCTTTCTTTTTCTTTTTTCTTTTTTTCTTTTTTCTTTTTGTATTAAAATCCAAACCTAATTCTTCATATTGTTTCCCTACAGGTAATATGTTCTTCTTACCTCCAACACCTTTCAATTATTCTTTATATCTTTGATCTTTAGCTGATTGAACATGACATTGCTATTATTTATATTTATTCTACTTGAGTCTAGCAGGGCTTCAGGAATCTGTTTTCTTAGTCTTCTTATTTGCCAACTTTAAAAATATTCTTTCTGCCCCATTTTTCTTTCCTCTCTTTCTGAAATCCCAACTCCATATAAACTTTTCCACTTGTTAAGATTCACACAGGCTACAAGACACAGTGTATTACTCCTCACCATGTGCTTCCTGTGTTTTTGAATTTTTATAATTCAATAAAATTTATATAATACAATACATTTGATAGGTACATTTTTGGTAAATAAATATGTACAAATATGATTTACACAAAAGGTATTATGTGTCATATAGAATGGATTTATTTAATACAACATGATTGTATTAAGAATCCACAACGTTCAAGTTTGTGGATTCCATTTCATGCAGGGTCCAATCTGCTCTAAATTCTTTTGGATAAGCATTTCAGATACTGTAATCTTAAAATTTCTATCTGTTCTTAAGTTTGCACATCTCCACTAATGCCTTGCACTCATTTACCTATTCAATCTCTTCTCTGTTATTTGACAAACTTATAATAATTATTTTAAAGTCTTTGTCAGGCTCGGTCCCTGTGGCTAAGTGGCTAAGGCACCAGCCACATACACCTAAGGTGGTGGGTTCGAATCCAGCCCAGGCCTGACAAACAACAATGATGGCTGCAACCAAAAAATAGCCAGGCATTGTGGCAGGCACCTGTGGTCCCAGCTACTTGGGAGGCTAAGGCAGGAGAATGGCTTGAGCCCAGGGTTTTGGAGGTTGCTGTGAGCTGTGATGCTACAGCACTCTATCGAGGGCAACAAAGTGAGCCTCTGTCTCAAAAATAAATAAATACCTCTTCATTCTCATGACATAACAATCTTGAAATAGATATTTTATCTCTAAATATAAATGAAAATAATATGAGATCATTTAACAGGGGTTGGTAAAAAAAAAAAAAAACTTTACATCTCTACCCTATGAGAGGTGAACCTCTACTTGATTTCTGATCCTTCTTTTCTTGTGAACTGGGTTCTTTCAAAGCCCCACTCCTCTGAGTATGGGAGCTGAGCTCCCACTGCCTTCCTGGAAACAACCCCTCACCTCCCTCCCTCCTCATCCCCGCTGCTCTTTCACACTCTGGCTCCCGGTGCTATCGGCTTCTCGTGGTCACAGGTGGAGCCTGAGAGCCTGGAAACTGTCAAGTACTGGATTTTGTTCTACCCCCTAGGTACCTGGAGCAACGGATTCCTTTTCTGCTGCCAAGAGGCACTGAAATTTGGGAGACAGGCTGCTGGTTGCTCTCCCTGAAGCGTATTGACTGTCAGTGTCTCTAGAAGCCTCCTGCTGGGGTGAGGGAACGCCATCCGGCTTCTGCGGTTTCTAGTGAGAAACTGTTCGTGTCCTCAGTGATAAACTGTTTCCCTCTCTGATATTATTGAAGGATCTTTGCTATGGGCCACTGCTCATTTTAGGAAGGAGAACGTTCCCTTTAGCAGCACACTGAGGGACGCAGAGAAACAAAAGGGCCGTGTTTGTCATTAAAGGACTCTATGGGCCTTACAAACTCTTATCTAATTCAGACTGTTAGAAATTGTCAAGTTAAGGAATGATGATCAGAGAGTCCTTCTGGCCAACTCAGAAGCTGTTTGTGAAGGATCTAGTGTATGATGTTTAACCCTGTGTACAGGAGGACGTATTTTCAACCTTTAAGATATTAAGGCCCTAGAATCAAACTTTCTATGTATGAACTTTAGCACTCCCGTTTAATACATGTACAAACATTGGGAACCCTTTCTAAGCCCCAAATTCCTCTTCTGTAAATAGGGATTGTAATATTCTGTCATACACAGAATATATAAGATACTGCACATTGAATTGTTTATAATTATCATTTCAACTCTTTTCTAAATTACTGGAGAATTGTATGAAATCTTTCCTGCCCTCAAGAAGCTTCCATGAAAAAAGAAAAAATATACATAGAATAAATTTCCAAGCTCTATACCAGGTGTCCTCAAACTACGGCCCACAGGCCCCATGCTGGTAGGTTGGTTCAGTGATATGAGAGATCTTTGGTTTTGGGGGCAGTGAAACTGCTCCAAAGAAAGGGGTTGAAAGAGACAAGTCACATGATTCATACGATAATTGAAGATGCCCTAATTTCACCCCCTCCCAAACCTGGCTGTTCCAATTTTTCATTCAATTTTGTGAGCCTCTCTATTTTCAACAAACTACTCTTTCACTTAAGTTAGATTAGTCAAATCTCAGTTCTTAGCGACCAAAGGGCCTTAACTATTGCATATCAGCATAAAAAATGCTTCCCACGTGCTTCCAAAAGTAAAAGAAGGTATCCAGAACATCATCCAAGTCTTTTAATTCACGTCCAATAAAATGCCAACCCAACAGGAAAAAACGATTAAGTCATCAAACATGTTCCTCTAGAGAATCTACATCCACTGTTCTCAGGTCCATATTTTATTGATAATTTCTGTTGAAGGCTTACGTAGCATGACATTCACCCTTTTCACTGTTGTTTTACCATATTCACAAAGTTGTGCAGCCATTGCCAGTATCTAATTTAATTCCAGAATATTTTCATAACCCACCCCCCCAAAAAAGCTTACACTTAGCGGCCACTTCTCACGTTCCCCATCCCCATTTACTGGCAACAATAATCCACTTTCTCTCTTTGGATTTTCTAACTCTAAGAAATTCCATTTCATATAAATGGAATCATGCAATAAGTGTCTGGAGTTTCTCACATAGCATATGTTTTCCAGATTCTTCCATGTTGTAGCACATATCAGCATTGTATTCGTTCTTATGGCTAAATAATAAATAGCGTGTAACTGTATACAGATACATTTTGTATTTGTTTTAATTGGTTGATAAAAACGAGGGTTGTTTCTACGTTTTGAGTATTGTAAATATGAATATTTATGTCCAAACTTTTGTGTGGAGTTTTGGTTCAATTCTCTCGAGTATATACAGTCATCCCCTGATATCCATGGAGAACTGGTTCCAGGACCCCAGAAGACATGAACATTCATGAATGGTCAAATCCTTTATATAAAATGGATTGTATTCACATATAATATATGCATGTCCTCATGTATGCTTTAAATTATCTCTGAATTATTTATACTACCAAATATAATGTAAATGCTATACAAATAGTTGTTATACTATGCTGTTTAAGAAATAATGACGGGGCAGCGCCTGTGGCTCAGTGAGTAGAGCACCGGACCCATATACCAAAGGTGGAGGGTTCAAACCTGGCCCCAGCCATACCACAACAACAAATAGGTGGGCATCATGGTGGGCACCTGTAAACTCAGCTACTTGGGAGGCTGAGGCAAGAGAATTGCCTAAGCCCAGGAGTTGGAGGTTGCTGTGAGCTGTGATGCCAAAATAAATAAATTAATTAAATAAATAAACCCTTTAAAAAAAGAAAAGAATTACAAGGAAAAAAAGTCCATACATGTTCTATCCAGATGAAATTATACTTATTTTAAATAATATTTTTGGCCCTTGGTTGATTGAATCCATGGATGTGATGCCCAAAATTCCTGAAAGCAGAATGGCCACATCTATTCCTGAGGAATTACCAAACCCTTTTCCAGAGTGGTTCTCACATCCACTTGAATAAGACAAATCGGTCTCTGACAAAGATGCTTGCACACGAGTAATTGCTACGTCAACCCCCCGTGATACATCTGAACCTAAAGTAGCCCCAGATGACAGTCAGACTGCTGCTGAAGTAGTGTAATGGTTAATTTTACGGGTCAATTGTCTGTGCCACAGAACACCCAGTCGCTGATTAAACATTATGTCTGTATGGGTGTGTGCGGGGTTTCTGGAAGAGGTTGGCACTGTAACTGAGGCACATGGCCCTCCCCAGGCTGAGCTGGCACCGTCCAATCCAGAGAGGGCAGGGGGTGTATGGACTGAGCCAAGGCCCTGGCCTCCTCTGCCCGCTGTGTTCCAGGTTCTCAGCCTTCAGCATGGACTGGAACCCCCACCATGCACTCCACATCTCTTAGGCCTTGAAAGCACACCCTCAGGCTTCCTGGTTTCCAGCTCACAAACACTAAGTACTATGTGATGGGACACCTCGGCCTCTTTACTATGTGGGCCAGTAGTTTGCAATTAATAATTTTTTTTGAGAGAGAGAGGACTTGTTCCCTTCCAGGCCAACAGGTTGATACCCACAGTGATGCCCACCTACATGGGTAAGAATGGATATCCTTTGATATCAATCCATTGATTCAAATTATAATCTGTTCTGGAAATATTTTCATGGATATGCATGGAAATAATGTTTGTTTGTTTGTTTGTCTGTGTTTGAGACAGAGTCTCACTTTGCCTCCCTCAGTAAAGTGCCGTAGCCTGATAGCTCACAGCAACCTCAAACTCTCTTGCTTTAGCTTCCCAAGTAGCTGGGACAACAGGCACCTGCCACGACCCCTGGCTATTTTCTTTTTTTTTTTAGAGACAGGGTCTTGCTCTTGCTTAGGCTGGTCTCCAATGGTGAGCTCAAGCAATCCACCCACCTCAGCCACCCGGAGTGCTGGAATTACAGGTGTGAGCCACAGCACTGGCCCTGGAAATAATGGTTTAGCAACTATCTGACATCCTTTAATGGGAAAATAGACACATGAAATCAACCCAACAATGATATACATAAAATGTTTTATATAAATTGTCGGTTTCTTTAATCATGTTATGGCCTATCGTCATAAAATTTAAATTTCCTGTATTAAAAAATACATCCTATGGCAGGAGTATCCTTCATTTTTATAAGTTTTTAGCACAGTCTGCATTTAATGTAATCAAGCAGAAATTTAGATAATAAATTATAATTATATAGCATGCCTAAAATTTTAAGAGGGAGACTTTACTCAATGGCATTTAATAGTCTCCCTAATTAAAAAAAAAAAAACTATAAATTCTTTCACCTCATATAACTTCAAATAAGAAGATAATTCTTACGTTCCTTTTGTTACTAGACTTATTTTATTTATTTATTTATTTATGTTATTGTTTGGGGCTCATTGAGGGTACAAAGAATTAGGTTACGCTGATTGCATTTGTTAGGTAAAGTCCCTCTTATAATTGTGTCCCCCCCCACAGAGGTGCGTCATACGCTGTAACCTTATTCCCTCCCACATCTCCTCTCCCCAATTCCTCATTCATCTGTCCTCCACCTTGAGTTGATTTGAGTTTTTCTCTTATGAGGTTATATATTAGATTTTGTACTGGCTTCATATTAGAATTGAGTACATTGGATTCTGGCTTCTCCATTCTTATGATACTTTACTAAGAAGAGTGAGTTCCATCTCCAGCCAGGTTAATACAAAAGCTGTAAAGTCTCCATCTTTTTTTAATGGCTGAATAGTATCCCATGGTGTACATAACTAGATTTATTTTTACATTTATGTTATACCTATATGAACTGCGAACCCCATGGTTGTGGAGGCTAATTAAAAAAATGTAATATAATCAGCATGACAAGAGTTAGATCCAGGGATTCACAAGCTAAACCCAGAATGCTGTTCTTACCACCTGAATAAATGTGGTTCTGAACTTAAACACACTGGGCCACAGATTTCTCAGGGGTAGAGGGTATCTAATGATATCTCCCTCACAGAATTGTCGAGAAATTTAAATAGTATCCTATTTACAAAAATTGACTAGCAAAACACTCAAAATAATCTATGATTTCCCCCTATTTTTGACTATAAATCTCAGGCCTTCGGGCAGTATCCTACGTGATCAATGTTCAACACAGAATATTGAGGATGATACATTGCACCTTTATAAATATTTGTCTTGCAAGTGTGGTAATACCGGTGTTTAGTCACGTACGCCCACTGTGGCTTTGTTGTATATTTGTTTATACAAGAGGCTGTGGTTTCACTGTTCCTGACTTTGGTTATTAGATCCTCATCCACCCTTCCATGACAATATCCACCCATCTGTCAGGACTCTTGGATCAGCAGTTCTCAAAACTTTTTTACAGGCAGCGACGGGTTACGGTCGCTTTTCCAGGGAAAGCTGATGTTCTATTTGTTCTCTGTGTTTTCCATAGTGGAATTAGCAAGCAGTCTATTTGTGTTTGGTGTAGATCAAGGTATGGATGGCCGAAAATAGGGAATATCTGATAATTCTGCAAATCCATTTACATCAAGCAATGACTTACTTTTTTTTCTCACGATACAGACACCAATATGGCGAAGAGGCAATACAGTTTGTCAGTAGCTGAGACGGAGGAAGAACAGATAGTGTCGACTTTGAAGGAGATGATGAGGACATTCTAGATAGAGAACAAGAAGAATTCACAGAGGTGAAATGTAAAATTATTTGTTCTGAAGAAGAGAGTGAAGAGGAAGAAGAAGATGATGATGATGACAACGGACAAGGAGAAATACAAAATATGAATCCCAAGATGAGAAGACCCCTCCACTCCCAGCTGCAAAAATAGCGCAGCCTGTGGCCCAGACGACTGTTAGGAATGACCCAGAACTCACAGACAATAAAGGATCAGGGCAGATGACAACCAGCTAATGTTATGAGGACTCAACGAGGAGTACAACTGGGAATGGAACCCAACTCCACTCGATGCTTTCTGTGTGTTCATCATGAAAATGTGCATTTCATTATCAAGTTTACAAACCAGAAACTACATCTAGTCAAAGAGTTATGGAAGGACGTCGTCATCCAAAAATTCTGGTGGTTTCGTAAAAGAAGAAATCTTAGAACTAATCGGAACTCCTCTAACCTGGTGTATGTTACACAAGATAAAGACCATATCCAAAATCTTTTCAGGGAAGGAAATTTTCCAGTTTACTGGGCTACCTTTACAGAAGGCGACTGCTACTGAAATGTCTGGGTTTTGCTGATGCTGCAACCTGGGAAGTTCGCAGACAGCGTGGTAACTTTGCTCCAGCTGGAGAGCTTTGGCGTATGATTATAAATAAACCCTCATGTCGCCACGGTCCTCACACTCTCGATGAGGAATTCATGTCTTTCCAAGGACATTGTCCCTTCAGACTCCACCTACCAACTAAACCTGGGAAGTGCAGAAGGGCAGTGAGTCTTCTGTGTGATTCTTAAACAAACTACTGTTTTGCAGCACAGACACACGCATGGAAATTGGAGAACCTTCCGAGAAATGACAACAGTGGCTCCAAGACTGAGCACAGGCTGGTTCAGAACCGTCATTTGGATCAGTGTAGAAGAAATATCAGCACGAACGGAACGTTTATCTGCATTGCTTGCTCCAAAAGAACATGACCACAGTCAGAACTGTTCACAGTGATGGAAGGGATTTGTCCCCAGAACTCAGGCCAGTATCAGGGAAAAATTCTCCATATGGTGCAGTACGACCTGCCTTCTCTCCTTCTGTGACATTTAGGAAGTTATGTTCCAAAGACGGGAACGGTCATTACAGTACCTTCCACTCAGTGTGAAGATATGAAAGTGGTGGACAGCAAGCTGATGTCGCCCATGCTCCACGCTGCTAAACCAGGTGTTGGCTCACTGGGTAAGTGTGTGCGAATGTTTTCCTATCACTGGGGACCTCCGCGTTGGATCCTGCCGAGTGTCTTCAACATTGTGGCATTGCAACATACAATGCGCCAATGCACGTGAGATTTTTCAGCAAACAAATAGTCACTGGTCACAGCTTCATTCAAAAACACAATCGGGAAGAAAATACTTTTTGAAAGATTGATTCAGCACGATAGCTCCGTGAAGAAAACATAAGAAGGGAGGCCCCAACTGGGCGTGATCCCCCCAACCAATATACCTGGCAGTGAATCTCTGTGCACACGAGTGCAATCAAGGACAACGTGCAGGGACAAGAGGAACAGTTCCTACCCAACCAAAGAAGAGTTCGGAGACAAGCAGGGAAAGGTCACCAGGAAAGGCTGAGGCTGCCTTTGCCCACCATGGGAGAGACCAGAAAGCTATGAAGGCATGCAGTGAAATCTGTCCCAGCCACACATCCAAAGAAGAAAACACAATGAAAAGAATGTGCACAGAACGTGATTAAAGTGTTGTTAGTTACTTGTCCAGTGAGATGTAAAATATGTAGGTTTTCTGTGAAATTACAGTACTATTTATTCTGGGTCAGTGACCAACCCCCATGGGTGTTCACTGGGCCCTGAATGGGCCTTGGTAGGCAGAATAATTATTTTCTGATATATTCTCAAAGATAGAGGAAATTGTTACTGGTTTTAATAATTATTATATTTTAATACATACTATGAAACTATTGATGACTAGTCAGTGAACTATTATTGAAAATACACTGTTGTTTCAGAAAAAAAATATTCATTTCTTCCTCAAAACATCCAATACTTAACAGTGATAGTCACTAGTACTGCCGCCAAGTATTGTCCTGGTCTCCTGATGACAGCATGGCGGGACTGTAGTTCCTTACTTCCTAGAAATTAAACATGGTCGCGTTTCAGCCACATATGTGAACAGAAGTGTTGCAAACCCCTTCCTGGCAGAGGTGTGAAAAGCCAGCGAGCTCTCCACTCCGCTGTGTCCTGCAACTAGACAACCAGCAATGTTTTGGAGGGCAGTGGTTCTCAAGGAGGGTGAATTTACCCTCTCAGGGATGTCTGGCAATCTCTGCAGATCTAGTAGAGTCTCCACAGTTGACCACCTCCTTACACTGACCACAGCTCTACACAGACCACCTCCCTACACTGACCACCTCCCTACACTGACCACAGCTCTACACAGACCACTGCCCTACACTGACCACCTCTCTACACAGACCACATCCCTACACTGACCACCTCCCTACACTGACCACCTCCCTACACTGATCACCTCTCTACATGGAGCACCTCCCTACACTGACCACCACTCTACACAGACCACCTCCCTACACTGACCACCTCCCTACACTGATCACCTCTCTACATGGACCACCTCCCTACACTGACCACCTCCCTACAAGGACCACCTCCCTACAAGGACCACACCCCTACACCAACTACCTCCCTACATGGACCACCTCTCTACACTGACTGCCTTAAGATGACCTCATTTTCACAGACTGGACATGCACCACATGTGTGTGTCAGTACAGGGGGGCTGTTTCCTTATGTTGACCACCTCTGTGTGTCGACCAGGTTGTTACAGTCCCGTGGGTGGTCAACTTACAGAGGTTCTTCTATACTTTTTGATTGGCATGATTTGGTTGGGGAAGGGGTGTTGCCTGTACCTAGTGTGTAGAAACCAGGTCTACAGCAAAATCTCCTAGAGCACACCGAGCCTCCCCGACCTCCCCACAAAATAATCACACAGCCCCAAATGTCAGCAGTGCCACTGTGGAGAAACCCAGGCTTGGATTAAGGAAGATTGTAGCCCCCAGCTGCTCGGAAATGGAAAGGAAGCATAATCAAGACATAAATCTCAGCTATTTCAGACCATTAAGAATTTCAAGTTGTGGATTATCACAGCACAGCCTAGCTTTTCCTAACTGACACACTTATTTCGTAAATGGAGTGAAATTAGAACACAATGCACTTCCCCAAGTAATGTTTAAATAATTTGGTTCTGAGACTTGTGGATTTAATATCTACTGAATACAGGACCACTGCGCTTCAAATTGAGGATTTGCTTAAAATGGAAAATAAATTGATCAGTTCAAATTGTAAGATAGTTTACTTTGCCTTCAGAGGAAAATGGTTGTTCCTAAGAAGCACCTGGTTCTAATGCCTAATGTTCTTTCTCTAAAATACCCAAATATCCAGAAAAATATTTGAAAAAAGAGAGATTATAAAATTTGATTTGAAAATAAAACTGCAGCTTGTAGGTTAAATGGAAAAATTAACTTTACATTGTATTAAGTTCAATAGCTTAATAATTCCTGCTATTTGCCTATGAAATAATTTAATATACACACTGAAATTACCGTGAAAAGGTTATTTTGAATTATGCTTTTATAGAAGAAAAGAAGACATATTTAAAAAAAACAAAACTTACAATGATAAGAGTTTTTATATTTCTATAATTTTTTTAAAATTGAAATGGTGTCTCACTTTGTCACCCTCCATAGAGTGCCCTGCCATCAAGGCTTATAGCATCCTACCACTCCTGGGATCAAGTGATCCTTTTTGTTTTTGAGACAGAGACTCATTATGTCACCCTCAGTAGAGTGCCATAGTGTCACAGCTCACGGCAACCTCAAACTCTTGGGCTCAAGTGATCCTCTTGCCTCAGCCTCCCAAGTAGCTGGATGACACAACACCCAGCTATTTTAAGAGACAGGGTCTCTCTCTTGGTTGGGCTGGTCTTGAATTCCTGGGCTCAAGTGATCTTCTTGCCTCAGCCTCTTATGTAGCAGAGACTACAAGCACCTGCCACAAAGCCCAGCTTTTTTTTTTTTTTTATAGACCAGTTCTTACTCTTGCTTGGGCTTGTCTCCGACTGCTCAAGCAATCCACCCACCTTGGCCTTCCAGAGTGCTAGGATTATAAGCATGAGCCACTGTGACCAGCAAGAAGTATATTTTTTTAAATGACAAATACTAATTGGGACATCAGGCCGAGGTCAACATTTGTTCAATTTTAATTTCTGCTGTCAAAGTCACATACTTCTTCTCTTCAAGAGATTTCCTACCATTCAATTCACTTTACCCTTTATTGGGTTGAATAGATAATACATTTAATACATTCACATCACGCAAAGAATTAAAAGCTAAAAAAAGAAAATAGTAAAACATCTTCCTCCCAGTAAGAAGGAACCTATGATCATGTGAATCATGAGGCTTAACCCTGCTCACGAATGGCACCAGTTGGAGTGGGACACAGTGTCACACACCCCCATCACCACACTGAACTCATGCACAGTAGCCCTGTTATAAGTTTCACAGGGATGAGCATACGTTCATTCCTGCAGGCATCTGTATGCATAGGTAAACATGCATATTCATATATAACATATGCATATTCATATATTACATGCATATTCATACATAACATATGCATTCCAATATAGCTGCATGCTTCTATGT
Organism: Galago senegalensis; assembly: GCA_963575145.1. NCBI lineage: Eukaryota > Metazoa > Chordata > Mammalia > Primates > Galagidae > Galago > Galago senegalensis. The sequence continues at coordinate 19,198 of CAUYTI010101751.1, read as the reverse complement.
GCATACGGAACAAGTGTAAATTAAAGTCTCCCCCCCTTTTTACTGTTTTTTAGCACAACCACAGTCAAGATAGTAATCTCCATGTCCATTCACAGTAAAGGGCTCTCAAAGAGAAGGCCAGACTGTTCTCTACCTCTCAGGAAAGTAAACTGCCCAGAGAGTAAAATCACTTAGTTAGCCAGACTGTGAAGGACACGTAGTCTATGCCCAACGGTCTCCAGTCCCTCCTTGCAGAACCCCTGTCCTTCCCTGGGTGGTCTACACTTCCTGGGACGCTCTCTGTGCCCTGCCACTCTGAGCCCCTTTCATTTCCAGCCCTCTGTTCCCCGCAATATCCCTTCCTGGAGCTTCTGCTCCCCAGCTGGGCCTGCTGGGTTTGTGGGCACACGCACCTCGTCTGTGCACAGTGTTGTACATCTGCTGACCTACAGCGGAATAACCCGTCAAGGAGGGAGAAACACTTTGTGAGTTGCCCTCCAAGAGAAATACAGGCTGTGACTTTGTTTTAACACTTGGTAATATATTACATAGCGTTAAGTTTCCAAATGTTTAAAATACTGTATATATTATGTTTAGAACTTTATTTAAAGTAATGTGGGAAATTTTGCATTGGCAGTGATGTTGAACTCACAGTGGTTAGATCCTGCCTTTGAGATATCACTAAAGCGATCCTTAAAATATGAGAATAGAGAAAAGTGGGCATTTACCTTAGAAATGGGAAGGGTGCCATCCAGCTACCAGGATGGCCTGGGTATTTCTGATTTACGTGATGCAGACTGGCCCAGACTGGGAGCCGCACAGGACCACCTGACCATCCTCCCTCTTGTGATTCAAACAAACAGCAAGCTGCTTAACCACACAGAAGTCAAGGAGGCCAGAGAATGATACCCCAAGAAAGAAGAAACTCTAAGAACAAAGAGAAGTCAGAAAGAATTTTAAATTATTTTTCTGTTCGGCATTTTATTTCTATAATAGTCCCTTAATTATGAAAACAATTGAATTAATTTACAATTACAATCAGTCTCAGTACTTAAATAAAATGTCGTTGAATTGCTGCTTGTCATGTTCCAAATGTGTTACAGCTGGTGATTGTCATTTAATCACAGAAAAGGAGGTGGGTCTGAGCTACAGAGTGACAGAATTTCAGGTCCAAACATGTGAATGAGGTCAGGACGGTGGAAGGTTATTCAACACCAGTAAGGCACTGGCCTTGCCCCTTTTGCTAATCATCAGAATCAACCAAAATCTTGTCCTCAACGTTTGAGACTAATATCCCGCCCCATCTTTACCCCAGCATTTGTGATCATGTCGTATACTAAATTACACTTCGTATAATTACTCTAATTAATAACAGCCTGTTTCAGAGTCATAATCTAGATGAAACATGAGATTTGGTGGTTGAGACCTTGGGTCCAGACCTCAAACTGAGGGGCACCTTAGATTTGGGGGACAATTTGTGAATCTGCTGATGAGGCAGGGAGATTCCATAGGTTCCTGGAGGCTTTCAGGGGCTGGGGTCTTTCCAGCAGGACTCTTGGGGCAGAGCCTGGTGGACCTTCTGTTCTGGGAGGAGGAGAGGAAAAGGGTTCAGGCCCTGAACAGAAAGATTTACAGCCACATGAAAGGCAGGAGGTCAAAATTTCAAAACTGATGTAGGATTTAGCAAACAAGTAATAACTGAAGAAAATCTACTTAGTAAAAATGGAAGTTAGAAATCCCGCCAGGATTCTGAGAAGAAGAATAAGGAATTAAAAATAGATGATTGTTGTCCTGTTTAGGGAGGTTGAAATGTGGCTGATGTGGCAGAGAAACTGAACATGTAACATCTCTCAATTTTAATATGCTGAGATTTAAATAGTCCCGTGTGACTGGTAGCTCCCACATGGAGGAAGACAGATCCCCATCCAGGCCACAGAGGAACAGCAGGGTCCGCCATGAAGGACGGTGTTATGCGTGATTGACAACAATAAATAACTGAGGACAGTACAAATATCAACCAAGTTGGGAACTTGTGCTGTCACCCCTCAGCAATTGGACAACATGCCACCTGTTGAATAGCCATGTTATGGTTGCATGTTGGTGCAGGCTAGAAATTTAGGAGACTAGGTAGAAAATATCAGAACATCAGAGAGAGTTGGCTCACCCTAAAACCTCTACAAGCTTCTGCAAAAAAAAAAAAAAAACAAACATTCTTTGGTCTAAGGCAGTAGTTCTCAAAGTGCTGTTCTGGACCCAGCATCACCTAGGAAAGGGAATTTTCCAGTGACACCCCAGATGACAGAATCAGAAAGCCTGGGGGCAGGCCGAGCAACCCTCCTAACGAGCCCTCCTGGTAATATTGACACACGCTGAAGTTTGAGAACCACTGATCTAAGGCAATAGTTCGCTCTCTAGCTGCTCATTAGAATTACCAAAGGAACCATGAAAAAGAGGGTTGCCATGGTTCCATCCGGGGAGATTTTGATTTAATTGTTATGTGGAAGGGCCAAGTATTTTTAAAGGCTCCCCAGGTGATTCAAAGTACAAACAAAATTGAGAACCCAAACGGAGGAGGACCAAACTGAAAGCAGAAAAAGAAATAGAACACAATTCAACTTTAATACGAAAGACGTCTTCCTGCTCGTGCTCTGGGGTGCAAACCTGCCTGAGGCCGATCATGGACTTTGGAGGACTGTCATAGCCTGATTCTCTGTGCCATTTCAAGTTTCACGTGAGCAAAGATAGGAAGTGGGAGTCCAAATAGGAGACAGAGAGACTGGGCCTTGGTGGAATCAGGGAGGTGAGAAAAGTCTGAGGCCCCTTGTTTCACCTTCTGTGGGAGACTCCGGTCAAAGCCTGGCTGGGCTGCGCCCTGGGTTATTAACCCCTCAGACTCCCACTTGACCTCCTGTTGCCCACTGCCCCGAGGAAGAGCCAAGGCCCCTTCAGGAAAAGGCATCACGAGAATAATTACGTGCACAGACTCCTGCCTCTTATTAGCTGTGTAACCTGGAATAGTAAGTGAACACCTTTATGCCTCACTTTCCACCTGGGAAATGGAAATACACTATTTTACCAACCTCACGAGGTTGCTAGAAGGATGGATTACAGACTGCGTGGTTCTGGCGCCTAAAACAGTCTTTGGCACCTTCGTGTTAGCCTCCAAAATAAGATTACAACACAGAGTCCGTGCTGGCTTGTTGCTAAGGAACCAAAAATAGAAAAGCAGGTCTACACTAGATGACCGTGAGTTAAACATTGGTTACCAGCTATAAAAGTAATTATATTTACGTCGTATAAACATAACTTGGTAGATGCATAAACTATTTCAGCCACTCTTCTGGGAAGTACCAATGAACAAAGCAGAAAGAACTCGACGGTGAGAGAGATTACGTTACGGCATGTTGAGAGAGATAACAAAAAAATAAATACACAAATAATACATAAATCAGGCAAATATAGGCGCTAGGAAGAAAAACAGAAAAGCACAAGTGTAAAGGACGTTGACACTTGAGAAGCAATTAAAAAAAAAAAGGAAAGCGAAGTTTACATCTGGGAACAAAAAAAAGAGAGAGAGAGAGTTAGAGGGAAGAGCAGGACAAAAGCCCGGGGCATTATGAGCTTAAAGTGTTCAATGAACAGCAAACCAGAGTGATTAGAAGAGAATAAACCAGGTGGGGCCGCTTAGAGGCTGGTGCTTCAGAGGGGAACGTGGCCCAGGCATGCGGAGCCTTGCAGCTCCGATCAGGAGTCCAGATTTTATTGTACTATTCACAATGATGAGAAGGCAGGATTATGTGAGCAAGGAAGAGTTTTGCTGTATCCGGCCTACAACCCTCAGGTGGAATCTGCACCAGCTGTATAGCCTGAGTTTACGTTACTGGTCAGACGCAGAGATGGGAGGCCAGTTCTGAGGCTTTTGACTATGCAGCTTTAAAGCCAAGGAAAAGATTATACCGATTTGAATGGGGACGGTAGAGTTTAAGTGGTGAGACGTGTTCAGATTCAGAACACATGTGCACTTGGGTGACCAGAATGTCTTTCTTCAGTAGGTCCTTGGTCTCAGGGATTTGAAGGATGAACCCTGGACCACAGATCAGTGATAAAATAGGATTTTATTGACAGAAAGGAACCCAGAAGGAGTAAAAAGCACCAGAGCTTCTGGCAGAGGGAAAGACCCAAGTCAGAAGTCTGCACGAGGGTCCTTTGTCAAGGGGTATAAGGTCTTCAGAATCATATTTGGCCAGCGCTTGGCAGATGGAAACATCTTTTCAACAATGAGTTAAAGGTTAGTGAATGCAGCCCCTCAAGCTCGAGGCAAAAGGTCAGGGTGTTCCTTTCGTGAAATTTCCCAGGCCTAAGAAAACAGGGGTGCCCTACCCACCCCTGTATCACTTAGATTTGTGAATACAATGAAGAGAGTGCTTGGCTTGAAAGAAAGTGGGTGAATCGTGCATCCTAATTCTGAGAATCGAGAGGACCCAGGGGCTTGGCTGTGTTCACATTTTGTGGGGTCTCCAAGGAGGAGTTGGAAACACAAGTCTGATACTCAGGAAAAATATGAAGGGGAAATATTAATTAGGTTGCACAGATTTATTTACATCCACGAGACTACACACAAATACCTAGGAAATGAGGGGAGATGGAGGAAATAATGCAACTGCCTGATCCCTCAGCTCCTCAAGTGATGCCTTCACCACGCAAGACGGCTTGGCAGGGGCCGAGGATCACTTGGTCCTTCAAGCACTTGCACCCACAGTGGTGTGGTGCACAGGCCGGGAGTCCTCCCACCACCCTTTTGAAAATTGATCATGGCCAACATGGGTCAAGGGATGCATGAACCAGTCCACCCATGGGAAATATAGCTGCTTCTTTATAGAACTCACTCTTCAGCCATAAGGGGAAAAATTATTATTATTATTATTATTATTATTATTATTGACAGACTCTCACTTGTACCCTCGGTAGAGTGCCATAGTTTTACAGCTCATAGCAACCTCAAACTCTTGAGATCCTCTGGCCTTAGCCTTCCAAGTAGCTGGAACTACAGGCATCCAGCACCACCCCTGGCTTGTTTTTCTATTTTTAGTAGAGATGGGGTCTTGCTCTTGCTTAGGCTGATCTGGAGCTCCTGAGCTCAAGCAATCTGCCCACTTCCAGATTGCTAGGGTTATAGGTGTGAACCACCTGCCCGGCATGGAAAACTTTATTAACCATTGTCTGCCACAATAAAATCTGTATCCTGCGGCTCTGAGTCCTGTGTGTAGATTTCCATTTTTCCTGTCTGTATAAGGACGTCTTATTGTGTTTATACATGTGTGATCTTCCCACTTTCATTTTAAAATGTATATGCTGAAGTGTTTTAATTGATCGTTTAGCCCACAAATGGCCAAATGATGAACTGGTACGTCCGGACCTGAGTGAGAAAACCAAACAGAGTCCAGAGATTGTTTTAGTGACCGAACAAGATTTCTGGTTGTCATCTGATGGCAGGGAAAATATATTTCCAGTGACACAATGAATTGCCTTATTATAGGTACGGGCGCTGTTATAAGTTTATGCGTTAGTAGAAGGGTATAATATATTCTTTACATTTTACATATCATACCCTATATTACCTATATTATATGAATTATTATGACATAATTTGCACATTATATATGTACTAACAATATTTATTATCTGTATATTATATTATACATATACATATTATATATGTGTGTATTTATATCTAAAATACCAGCTTGGCGAATCCTCCCCTTTTCTTTCCTCCTTCATTTTGAGAACTGCTCCTTCAATTCCAAGCGATTCAGTAATCACCTTCCTGGTTTAAGAGGTGGACATATGATCCAAGTCTAAACAACCATTTTGCATTTTGTCAATTCACCTGGCCACCGCAGAGGGTCCAGCCCTTCCTGTATAATCTGATTTGCCCCAACAGAGCTGAGCCTGGAGCTTTTGCTTAAAGCAAGAGGAGAGGGGCTTTCATTCGGTATCACGGAGTTTCAGTAACATGGACAGCTGGCTACAGTGGCCATCACCTTTCACTGCACCTGGAAGAAAGCTGTCTGACACGAGGGAGCACAAAGCCCAGCAGAGGCGACTGCAGATGAGAGGAGGCTGGAGGGAGCCCAGATTGTGTTTTAATCCTGAAGCCTTTTGACTCTTTCACCAAGGATAGACACTCTTCTTACATGAGAATGTCTGAGACAACTTCTGGAATCTGCAACTTCTAATAATGCAGGTTAATGAATCATAATTCTATCCATTAATCTATACAACTAATCTTAATTCTATATCACTAATGCTGACTATCTGGTCATCTTCTAATTTTCATTTGTTATATTCTTTCTCTCTTAGAGACGGTGTCTTGCTCTGTCACCCGGGCTAGAGTGCGGTAGCATCATCCTAGTTCACTGCTATCCCAAACTCCTGGCTCTAACTATCCTCCTGCCTCATTCTACTAAGTGGCTGGGAGGACAGGAGGGCACCAACAAGCCCAGCCAACTATTCTAATTTCTAAATCTCTGAGAAAAATTTTGGAAAGGGAATCTGCATGATTACATTCGAATTGTAAGACCTTGGGAGATAATACTGTATGGTTCATATGCCAGCGGCTCACAGGGACCAGAGAAGTGAGATATGTTTCACAGGCAGGATGTGACCTTGATGTGGGCTATAAATACTCTGGTTTGCTACAAACCAATACTTCCCAACTTGTAACTTCCTCATCGGTGGCTTACGAGTGTTTAATTATTTATTTATTCGTTTGTGTAAGTTTGAACAAAGTTTAAACAAAGAAACAAGTCTCTCTTCTGTAACATTTGTACAAGCTTCTAATTACATTGCAATCCCTTCCTGTGGTGTGGAGTAACCACAGTACCACCCAGTCACGGAAAACCGTATCACTTATTAACATCTCCACAGAACACAATTTGAGAAATATCGGACTAGTCTTCTGCTGTAGATAGGGAAAATTGTCCTTAGGAATCTCACCCTTATCTTCTTTGTTCTGATTTGAAATCTTAAAAAGTAAGAAGAATGTGGCCAAAAGGAAAATGCCATTTTCCCACCGTGCAGAAATAGTTCCAGATAAGGACGCCAAGCCAATTCAACCAGGCTGCCCAGCGTCTAGGTTGTTAAATCAAATCAGAGAGGAGGAACGCCTTGAGCCAAATAAACAAATCTCCAGTGATGGAAACACAGTGACTTTGACAGGCAAATCTGAGAGTGTTTGTGAATAAAAGAAAACTTCCGAGTTCCCCAAATGACTGATCTGCCTGGATTCAGCCTTCTCTGGGCCCTGATAGGAATGAGCCTCCTGACAGATAATACTCTATTCTAGCTGCTTTGGCTGTTAAGGATCTTCCGATAGCTATATAGTTATGAAATAATTTTTAAGGGATGATGATATCTTTAGTTTCCAGATTAATTCCAACATGTAAAGAAAACATTTTTACTTTAGAGATAAACTGGGAAAAGATTAAATCTTCTGCTCTCAACCGTTAAGTTCAGTCCTGGCCCGAAAGCGGGAACACAGACCACAAGGCTTGAAAATCCCTCTGATCAGTCTCCTTTATCTTATATATTTTACAAGATAAAATGCACTGATGTTTCGCTAATGAATGACATCATGTCCATTCTACTTTGCCTTTTTCCAATTTATGAAGGTGACGAGTGACACTCAAGAAGGGGAAGGAATATATGAAATATCCACTTAGAATTTGTAGCTAATAGAATTAAATTTGCTCCGGAGGACTCTAATCTTAAAATCCATATGAAACAAATGTTCATGTAATAATATAAATAATAGAAATTATTATTTGTATCATTATATATTACATAATATAGATTATATATTACATAATAGAAATTGTCATTCGTAGTATTATATTATATAATATATTACTATATATGTTATATATTTGTATTATTATACAAATAATGAAAATTGTCCTTCTGTGACTGATGCACAGAGAAACATAAAAATGTAGGTGAAGTCGACTGAAGTGAAAGCTCAGGAAAGTTTGATTGTAATTTGGGATTCAAATGTGGAAATTAAATCAAACACTTTGACAAAGATGCCTTGAAGACAAGGACAATGATGGAATATGGGAAAAGGTTGCCAAATAGCCCTCAAGTTCGCAGAGTTTAAAGGTGCTCCACACCTGGAGGATGTCAGGAAAGGAAGGTCCCAGACGGGTAAATCACACTTTGGAGCCAATATCATAGATCAGGTTCACCACGGCTCAGAAGAGTCATGCACTCTGCTAATTCTGAGTGTTGGACAGTAGGCTGCTTCCAGATGACCCCACTGGCTTCTCCCAGATGGCAAGAAGTGAAGTGTTCTCAGTAGAAGCAAGGCAATCGAGTGACGCCCGTGACCAGAATGTCACCAGGTTTCCCAAGCCACTCTAGTCCAGGGTTGACAAGGGAGATGTACCAGCAATAAGTTCGTTTTACTCTTGTTCTGACCCGCAGTTTCTTTAATTCCTGACAGAACCTTTTCCGGGTGTACTGGGCACGTCCCCGCACCTGTCCTGTGTGTGTGCCAGGAGCAGCTCCCCCTGGAACCGCAGGGCACCCCGGTTTCCCTGCTGTCTGATTAGCTCCCAGTCCTGACAAGGTCTGTGGCTCCGTCTCAGTTGAAAAGCAGGGAGCCGCCTCACCACCACCTGTGGTTGTGATTCAGGGAAACAAAGCTTGAGTTGAAGCCTGTCTTTCAAGTGGCATTTGGGGGGAGTTCAGCTGCAAAGTGGGCTGAGAGAAACAGAGGGGACAGGGAGGAACGATGTGTCTTAGCTGGAGACTGGCTCTCCCTGCTCCCACCTGGAAGTTCTGAAGTTTAAATTGCACACAGGGAGCCCCGCCTTAGGACACAGAGCTGCTGTTTTGAACATCATGTGCCACAGTCCTTGGTCAAGTTCTGTCTGACAATTCTTGGAAGAAGACACAGCTAAGGACTGTTACTAAGCCGCAGTCACAGCTGCAGGAAGTGGTGCCCTAGCAGAGGGATCTGTGGGCGGCACCCCCACAACATAGAGACTTGCATTACTCAGATCCCCTGGTTTGTCACATTAAATTTACTCTACCCAGGCAGAGCTTCTCCAAGATGCTGGATAGTCTCATTTTCTGGGAAAACATACAAGAGAAGGGTTAACGGGACGAACTCCTGCCCTGGTTCTGTAGCTGGTCCTAAAGCCATATTCGAAATTCACTTGTCTCTCCCCCACAATCCTTTCTAGATGCCCCTGCTAACTGCTGACTGTCTCTCGTGTCAGCATCTCTGGCCAGCCTTGAAGGAATGACCTGGACGACCGTCCAGGAGGGCTCTGAGTTCTTTGATCACCATGCAATTTCAGATTATTAATCTGCCCATTTTCAGAGACATCCCAGGATGAGATAGCAAACATAGCTCCTCAAGGTAATAAAGGGTCAATTATCCCTGACAGTATGAAAAGCTTTTTTTTTTTTTTGTCTGAAGGTATGCAGGGAGACCGAGTGATGTGTGGAGGTTAAAGTTTGGTGGAAGTTGACCATCCGCTAGAAGAAGAAGTGACGTCTTCCACAGTCAGGATCTGGGGAACTAACACAACGACATTTTCAGGGATGAGAAACTGAAATTCCTCAATGGGTCACCGTCACTCTCATTTTCTAAACCAATGGATTCTAACCGTTAGTTTATACGTAGTTCAACACACTACACCCTAGACTGTGATGAGTGCCATGTCCCAGAGCAGTGGTCCCCAACATTTTTGACCCTGGGGACCAGTTTCATGGAAGATAATCTTTCCACAGATAAGGATGGGGGGGCGTCTGAAGGAGGCAGAGCTGAGGCAGTGATATGAACGGTGGGGTAGCTGTAAAAATACAGATGATGCTTCTCTCAGTCACCACAACTCTCCTCCTGCTGTGCAGCTGGGGACTAAGAGGCCATGAGCCATTTTTGGCAGCAGGGACCAGTTTCATGGGGGACAATTTTCCACAGACTGGGGGAGGAGAGAAGATGGGATGGGAGGGAGAGTTGAGGTGGGAACTCTGTGCAGCTGACTCTTACTAGACCATAACCAGGACCAGCCAACAGACCAGAAGTTGAAGACCACAGTTCTCTGCACCTAATCCACTCAGGGATTCACCTATAAGCCAACTGGATCACGCCGGCATCATTTGGATGGTGTACTATGTGGATTCCACGGTCTCAAAACACCGATACAATTTCTTTTCTATTTATCATAGGATCCTTGGTCCAAGACAAAGTTATATAAAAATCTTCAATGTTGGATCAGATGCTGTCGCTCTTACATAAAGCTGGGGGCCAATGTGTTCCAGGAAAGAAAGATAGATCCATGCCTGGACGCCACACCAGTCTCAGTCAAAAGCAGTTCCCTTTCTGTAAAGGGTCTGAAATGAACTTTGTGATACCCAGACACAGACTGGTCTCCTCAGTATATGGCAACACTGTTGTGAGTGGGTCTGATATTCAGGCTTGATGAGAGGGAGCCCATGCTGGGGGACCCTACACAGCCCTCTTCTCTGCCACCATGAGGATAAGACTGGGATAGCCACGGACAGAGGCTGGCTGACATCTATGAGCTGAGACATCGTGTCCACTTGGCTGTCCCTTGCTTCCTGCAGCAGAAGCTCTCTGGTGGGTGCAAACGTGATTGCCTGATCCTGTGAGTCCATTCACATGCCCGGTCCTCAGACCTCCTGTCCTTAACCTACGTTCCTGTTCTTTCCAAGCCACTGACCATCAGCTACACAGTTTGACACCAATCCTGCCACAGGCCACTTCTTCATCACAGTCATATGGTGATGTGTCCCCAGCAGTTAGAATACTCAGGGCTGGAAACTAAGAGCTGGAGGTTGAAGTGACCCAATTAGAGAATGCATTTGCAGAAAGAAATAAGTCACCACACTGGGCTCTAAATTTCCCCTACCATGGGCTCTACCATTGCTACATATTGGGAATGAGGAGAGGTATGTTTGGGTGAGGACAATTCAGCAGGTAAAGGGTCCCATGTGAGCTGGAGTCAGGTGACACTTCACAGCAGCTGGGCCTGAGTGCCCAGCCCAGTCCCCAGGGTCTGAGAAGCCACCACCAGCATCTTCTGCCACCACTGCCCCAGCAGGTACACGAGACTAATCTATTTCCACCAGGTTCCCTCCTTCCTCCTGGCATTACCTCTGAGGCCAGGCGTTGTGGCCACTTCTAGTGCATAATACAATCATTCCTCTTCCAGGCAGTAATGCTATTTCTGATGCTTCCATCTGTGACCCGCCACGTCTTCCTCCAGATCTGAACTATCACCTCACCCGAGCTCAGCTGCCTTCTCCGTGTATGCCGTCACTTTTTAAGGAACCACTGGCCCTTCCCACTGCTCCCCACTGCCAGTTCTGCTGATTCCAGGGAGACCATGAGAAGCCAGCGCTCTCCATGGCCTTTGGCTACTGAGAGAAAAGGTGTCTTCCCTTCTCAGGTCACATCTTACAGGAGAAATTAGATGACACTGCAGCCTCCCTGCACGGTGAGGGATTTACCCTGCGTTCTCTTGACTTGGGATCAGACATGAGTTCACGGAGAAGTGGGGGGTTAACTCATATAAAAGACACCATGGTCTTCTCAGAACCACTCCTCCCATCTCAGCATGAAAGCTGAACCCCCACATCTCTTGGGTATGTTCTTTCTTAGAAGGCATTTCTGTCTGTTCTATAAATAGGTTTCTAGAAGCTCTCCCTGCCTGGCCAGCCTATCTGACACTTCCAGATGTGTTAGAATCCCAATGGTGACTATTACTTAGGCTTAAGTCCAAACAAAATATACAATAATTTTGGTAGATATGGCATGTACTCTGGTGTCCTGTCTCATGCACCTCCCCCACGACTGCTCAGAGACACAGTGAAAATCAAGCTTACAACCTGAACCTTCTCAGATGCTCCAGGGTCAATCCACCCCACAAAGATTTCCTGGAGTCTACAGTCAATGTTTCTCCTCGCGGGACCCCAACCTTGTCCCTGCTTCATTGCCTTCCTGAAATAAATTCCTTTCTGACTCTCTTTGTTCTGTTTTCCTTTTCATTCTATTCATATGAACTATATGGGTCTCATTTTTATTTGATTTCATAACAGATGCAGATTGTAAACAGTTGCAATGATTCAGAAGCTCCTGAAAACAAAATTCAAAGGCTGCGGAACACATGCTGAATGGTTTGTAAACATTTTCATGCCCCAATTGTGTCTAAGAAGAACTGAAATATTTGAGTCATGGTCAAAGTTAATAGGCTTCAGCAGGCTCGAAATTGATTTTCATCCTGCCTTTCAAAGTTAGATTGGCCATTACCGAATTTTCAATAGATCAAGTCTTTAATAAAGATGAAAACAATAAAGTAAATCAATTAATAAATACAAATACTTTCTGGAAAAGAGACCTAATTTGTGTTTAGGTGACTCTCAGGTAAGACTTCTGATCATCTGTTTTCAAATAGACAGATTATATACTTTGGCAAGTGATACAAGAGGCCTAGTTTTTCCTATCAAATTTATATGATTTTTAACCCCAGAACGTATTATAATCTATGAACAAAAATTATTGAGACTCTGAAAAGGAAAGAAAATAGGGTTACATAATTTGGAGCCACACTTGTTCCCCTAATAGTTCATTTTAAAAGGTTTGAATGTGTGGGCGGCGTCTGTGGCTCCAAGGCGTAGGGCACCAGCCCCAGATGCTGTAGGTGGTGGGTTCAAACCCAGCCCCTGGCCAAAAACTACAATAAATAAATAAATAAATAAAAAGGTCTGAATGTGTTTTCAGTAGACGAGTGCCATGAATGTTGCTATTTGCAAACACATAAGAGGGCTCATGCTATTTTAACGTTTGTTTGAAGTCAGGAAACTTGAGTTCTCTTTGCAGCCCTGATTGACACTATCAGCTAAGACCAGACATTTCACCTATTCTTTCTGGAGTCTTCATAGCTGCACTACCCAATAACAAAAGCCATGCTTATTGGCAACGACAAAAGAACGTTCTTGAAATGCGTGTGGTTCTTGGGCAATGAAGCATGTATTTTGAGAGAACTCGTAGCACAGTGGCGTAACGCACACCTTCCATAATCAGACTGTACGACTGCAAATACCAGCACCGCCTTGTACCCCCTGACAACTCTGATTTAAGCAAGTTACTGATCATTTCTCTCCCTCACTGTCTCCATCTATAAACTGAAGATAATATCAGTCCTTATCATACAGGTGGTTATGAGAAGTCAAGCTGTGAATATCTGTAAAGCTCTTAGAGTCTCAGTTGACACATAGTAAATGACACGAATTGGTCCAACAGACACTCTTCCGGAACCATCATGAAATTTAACATTGTTTATATCGCGTACCTAAGGGGGAATCTCAGATAATAAAGACACAGTCATCATCCTTTCAAAACAATACATGAAATGACCTCCAGCGATAGCAAAAACAAAACTAATAAAAACAGGTTTTGTCGGCTGCTGAGACATCAGTGATCTGTGTCTCTCTCTGTGCCATGCAGTCTATCTGCGACTTCCTTTAAATTGAAAATACATGAAGAGTAGATTATAAATGTCTAAACACAACAATTAAATAAGAGAGGTGAAGGCTGCGTTTACCAATTTGATGTAAACATTCCGAACTGTATATACAATCAGCACATTGTACCCCATAAATGCAGTAAGGGGCATAGTTATGATCTAATTTTAAAAATATTAAAAATAAATAAATAAATAATTCAGGATTTCTGAGATGGATGAGCCTAAAATTTCATTAGTAGCAGCCCACAGAGTTTAACGATTCATTGTGCTGTTTGCCTATAGCTCAGGCTATCTATGTGACTAAGTTCTGACAATTAAAATCAAAACACGAGCACCATTTGAGACTGTTAAGAAGCCTGTTTAAGAGGACCCTTTTGAGCCTTGCTACTTCCATGCCACAGCTGCAATGGCGGGCGCACCAACAGTCACCGCAGTCTGTGACTTTGAGGTGACCTCGCTGTGGAGGCCACGTGCTAATGATGGCATGGGAATCAGAAGGACACTTGGACCCTGACATACACAGACCAAACAGATCAGCCATGAATCACCTGCCTCATATCTTTAATTTTTAAAGCGAGAGCCATACATTTTTATGTCATTTAAACCAATGTTATTTTTATGGAATTTTTTAAAACGCAACCAAATCTAGTCTTAAATGATGCCTGCTCCAAGAAAACAGAACTCATATCTGCCTCTCTTCCCTGTCCTCTGAAATGTGGAAAGATCTGAGACCTTGTTTGTGTGGAGAGGTTGGAGCAGGGGCTATCTGATCACACAAGCTCATTCCACTACTCTGGACTGAAAAAAATATGTGTTCGTAAAAAAAAGAGTATTCTAGGGATCCAGCTCAACTTCCCTAAATTGTCTGCATTAGAATTTAAAGAAAATCAAATTGGAATATTTTGTTTTATATTCCCTGTCCTCCTGTGGGGGAGCAGCAGGAGGTGTTATTTCTGAGCTCTTTTTTCATCATGTCATTGAACTTTCGAGATGCCTGTCGTCCTCTCCATGGACCCAGAGAGTCCTCACCCAAGCAGGTTGGAGCTCTAGGGAGCAGGGAGGGAGGGTCTCCAGCAATGCTCAAATGAGAGATGTGCAGCCTCCCCTTGAGTTATGATAATTGCCCTAAAATGCCTCACAGTTGCCAATCTGTTAGCAGAGAAGCTTTCTTTTTTTTCTTTATTTCTATATATTTAGAGTAAAGCTATAAGCTGTTCAAAATTGAGCAAGAAGTTTGAGGGCATGTGTGCAACTTTATTTTCTCTTTACACAATGCAAAATAGTTTGCCACATAATGTACTAATAATGGGCAAATTCCAAAGGGTTTCTCAATAACCAGAACTGCTAATTTTCTCCACCAGACAAGATTTACCCAGAGGACATATTCCACAGAAATGATTTTCAAACCTTGTAGGAGAATTATAAGTCTAACCACAATGAATAGCAATGTCAGGGAAGAATATCTGGAATCTCACAGCTTTCCCAGCCTCTAAAAACATTTATTTTAAATGCTGAAAACTACTGACGAGGCACTTGCAGTAAGTTGGTCCATTTTTTATCACAAACAACTTTTTCTGTAATTTTTAATTAGCAGTGATTCACTTTATAAAATTCAGAAAAATCTACCAATGTAAAGACCTTCTGTCACGCAAAAGACTATCTGAAGTTTGGGTTCTGCTTGGTTTCTTTTGGTCTTGTTTTCTTCCCAGAGAAGAAAGAGTTGGAAGCTGGAGAGATAATGTTATTCCAAAGATGGAAAAAAGTTATGCCTAGGGAGGCATCTGTGGCTCAAAGGAGTAGGGCACCGGCCTCAAAGGAGTAGGGCACCGGCCTCAGATGCTGGCGGTGGTGGGTTCAAACCCAGCCCTGGCCAAAAACTGCAAAAAAAAAAAAAAAAAAGGTTATGCATAATAAGGACTGCCTTCTTCATAGATAGGATCTGACTGAATTAATCACTCCAAGTTCATATTTCACTTGATAATATAAAGCGCTCAGTGGGCTTAAAGGAATGTAGAAGTAATTTATCCTGAAATTAATTTGTAAAAGTACATCCCCCACATTGGGGGAAACCCAAGTTCTAATACAAAGGACCTGGGTGTAATCTCAAGAGAGTATAATGTAGGACTAAACTCATTTCCATAAACCTGATAGAACAATGTACTTACTCTAGGGAGTGGTCTGCATAGAGTTCAGAAGGGTCAACTCAAATGAAGAAAAGTTGGTATATCCATGCAGATTGCCCAAGGAAAACAGAAACGAGGTCTGACTAGAGAATGAGTTTATTCTACTTTACAAACTACATGCTTAAAATTTTTCATTTTATTTATTTAAAACTTTTTATTATGCAGCCTTAAAGAAAGATGGGGATTTTACCTCCATCATGTTTACATGGATGGAGTTGGAACATATTCTTTTTAGCAAAGTATCTCTAGAATGGAAGAAAAAGTATCCAATGTACACGGCCCTACTATGAAACCAATCTATAGCTTTCATATAAAAGCTATAACCCAATTATAGCCCAAGAATATGGGAAGAGGGGAAGGGACAGGGCAGGATGAGTGGAGGGAGAGGAATTGGTGGGATCACGCCTATGATCTATCCTATAAGGGTACATGTGAATCTTTCTAAATGTGGAATATGAATGTCTTAACACAACAACTATGAGAATGACATGAAGGCCATGTTGGCCAATTGGATGAGAATACTTCAAATTGTATATGGAAACAACACACTGTACCCTATGATAGTATTAATAGTGCAGAACTATGATTTAATAAATAAAAAAATAGAGACCATTTCATTGGGCTTGATAGCTCATGCCTATAATCCTAGCCCTCTGGGAGGCCAAGGCAGGTGGATTGCCTGAGATCACAGGTTCAAGAGCAGCCTGAGCAAGAGCGAGACCCCATTTCTAAAATAGCCAGGCATTGTGGCAGGCACCTGTAGTTCCAGCTTTGAGGGAGGCTGAGGCAAGAGGATCACTTGAGCCCAAGAGTTCAAGGTTGCTGTGAGCTGTGACACCATAGCACTCTACTGAGGGCATGAGACTCTGCCTCAAAAAAAGAGGGACAGAGAGAACATTTCTTGGTTCAGGGAGATGAAATAAAAGAAGATAATTTAAATTGAGGGTTTGCTGGCTTTGAACATGGAGGAAAGAGTCTACCAGACAAGGAATGGAAAGACTCTAGGCCATCAGCGGACAGCCAGCAAAACAACAGAGATTCCAGTCCTACCAGCGCAAAGACCTGATGATGCCAACCAGGGAACAGACTCACCCAGAAGCTTCCAACCAGAGAGGCAATCCTGGGACCTGTGTCAGACTTCTGAACTGGAGAACCGCACGATAATAAATTTCTGTGGTTTGAGACCATTGTTGTAATTTGTTATGGCAGCAATAGAAAACTGATATCCCGGCATTTAATGTCTGTCCCACATAGCAGAAGCATGGAACAGAAACTTGAATTCAGTGAGTCATTCTCTCATGAAATAATAGGAAAATACACTTATGTCCTATTATCTCCTAAACTTAGAATATTTACTAAGATGTGGTGTTCAGGAAAACACCAGAGCCCACACATATTCTGTGGGTAAAGGTAATAATATGTCCTTAGCAAAGAAGAGAGAAAACAAGAATTCTCATTGGGTCACGAGAACAGTAAAGACTCCAAGAAATAAACTATGTAAACTCCACTAGGTTCACTGTTTCTCTAACTTATTGGACGTAGAAGCTTTTTTTTTCTCATATAAATTATTTTAATATCCTCCGGCATAAAACAGTCAACTATTTTCTTAAGCATTTGCCTAACTTGAGTTTCTTTTCTTTATACATATCATAGGAGAATCAGTAAACCTTCATAGAAAGAAGCATAAAATGATCAACATATTTAGCAATTATAAAGGCCATATAGTTACTAAGAATGGGACAGAAGTCATGTTCTGAAAGACCAGACTGTCACCTCACAGGTCCAACTTTTCTTTTAAGAATATTAAGCTTCAAAACCATTTATCTTTAACCATTTTTTTTGGTGACAACTTTGTTTCTTTTTACATGTGAAGAAACATTGTTATAATAGTACTAAGCTAAGCTCTTCTAAAAATATGCCTTTGAACTTATGATAATATTTTGTCATGAAGTGTCTAATTTTAAAAGGTTGAGGATTTTATAACATCTCAAAGATGATAATACTCAACCAAAAGTAACTGAAAATATTTTTTGTTTTTCCCATTTTCCTTTTTTCTAAAATGCCTGACTCTATTAGAGAAGAAAGAGTTCAAAGACACTGATTCAAAATCTAACACTCCTCTTGAGAAACTCAAAGCAAAGTCAAAACTTCAGCTTATTTTTATTCATGCCTTCATGAAACGAGTGAGGTTTAATTTAAACTAAATAAAATAATAATGCAGTCTATCCATTAAACTATTAAATGTTATTTTAATTTAGTAAAAAACCTAATTTAGTAAAACTAGAACATCTAAAAATAAAATTTTGTCTATTCCGCGATGTATTTTTTTTCTTTTTTTCAGAGTCTCACACTGTCTTCCTGGGTAGAGTGCCCTGGTGTCATCACAGCTCACAGTAACCTCAGACCTGTGCAGAGCAGGTGTCCCAGCCTCAAGAGCTCAGAGTGTCACTAGCTGTGCCAAACCGGGACCAGAAGCCAAGAGGTCCCTGCCAATCCTGTTCTCCAGCTAGTTCGCTGAGGGGGTGGTGGGACCCTCACAGCTCCAGACACAGTTCCAGGGGGAAGTGTGGGGTCCTGGGCGTCTCTTCTTAATCCCTTCCCCATGTCTACGTATCTCCGCCCGTATCCTCTAGTCCGGGTGAGTGGACCTGCCCATTCCTCTGCTTCACTCTGAGTATCTCCTGTCGCTTCTCTGATGATTTACAACATTCTCTCTAAAGAAAGAACCCATCCGTAAGTGGCCATCCACTTGCCACTTCTGAGCCCCTCTGAGGGGGCGGCCTGTGCGGAAGGCTCCACATCCTCCGTTCTGAGCCCCCCTGAGGGGGCGGCCTGTGCGGAAGGCTCCACATCCTCCGTTCTGAGCCCCCCTGAGGGGGCGGCCTGTGCGGAAGGCTCCACATCCTGCGTTCTGAGTCTCTCTGAGGGGGCGGCCTGTGCGGAAGGCTCCACATCCTGCGTTCTGAGTCTCTCTGAGGGGGCGGCCTGTGCTGAAGGCTCCACGTCCTCCGTTCTGAGTCTCTGTGAGGGAGTGGCCTGTGCTGAAGGCTCCACGTCGTCCATTCTGAGCCCCTCTGAGGGGGCGACCTGTGCTGAAGGCTCCACGTCCGCCATCTTGGCCTCCTATCAGCTACGTGTTTATCGTAAATGTTCTATCCAGTATTAAAGGTGGGAAAGCATTACTAAAATCCTTTTTGGCAAAATTTCAGTATTGTAGCATTTTAATATGGTAGTAATAGCATTAGAACCAAAAACATAATTTCAAATCAAAGATCATATACATATTAAAATCCAACTGAAATGAGGTAATAGAAAAAAGTTTTGTTTTTTTTTTTTTTTTTTGAGACGGAGCCTCAAGCTGTCCCCCTGGGTAGAGTGTAGTGGCATCACGCTCACAGCAACCTCCAACTCCTGGGCTCAAGCGAGTCTCCTGCCTCCGCCTCCCAAGTAGCTGGGACCACAGGCGCCCGCCACAACGCC
>CAUYTI010101750.1:0-51918 GCA_963575145.1 Galago senegalensis | reverse complement strand
GCCCGCCACAACGCCCGGCTATTTTTTGGTTGCAGCCATCATTGTTGTTTGGCAGGTATGGGCTGGGGATTCGAACCTGCCACCTTAGGTGTACGTGGCTGGCGCCTTAGCCGGTTGAGCTATAGGTGCCGAGCCTCACACTGTGGCCTCTTGATCACTATACCTTTTCATTCTTCATAGCTTCGAATCTCCAAATTGTCTGGGGTCAGTCCTGTGCCTTTGCTCTTCTTCAATATTTTATTAGCTCTTTTGGGTCTTTTGTCTCTCCAGGCAAATTTAGAATCACTTTGTCAATATCCCCAAAATAACTTTCTGGAATTTTAATTGACATTGTGCTGAACCCTATAGATCAAGTTGGGAAGAAGGGATAGCTTCACAATACTGAATCTTTCTCACAATGGTTTTTTTTTTTTTTTTGCATTTTACTCAAATATTTATTCAATGAAAGAATAATTTGAATGGTCCCATACTATAGCCATATCTCAAGAATCTATCCTCCTTCAGCTTAGTTTTGGCTAAATAATCAGGTGATCAATAAAGTTGAATACAGATCTACTACTGAGAATTTGCAACAGGATCCTGACTGAAAGTGAAGGAGGCATAGATTTGATGCAATTAACAGAAGATGATAGAAGGGCAAAAACTCCAATGTGGATAAACCTTTCAGAGGGCCAAAATCTATGTTACTATGCACACCGCTCAAATGTTGCTCTGAAAGGACTTTTATTTATTTATTTATTTTGGTTTTATAAAATAATATGTACCAGATGGGTCTAGGCAGTTTTTTATTCTCAGCAGAATTCTATGTCCAACCAAGTTGTAATTTTTTTTCACCATAACTAAACAATCATTATTTTTGGTATATTGGAAATACCCCCCTGATAGTTAAGAGACTGTGCTTTAAGAAAAATGCTAGTTATTTTTCAGCACATAATCTATTCAATAACTGTACACTCACAGCTTCTTAAATGGAAGTTTGCCTCTATGAGGGTGAGAAATTTGAAATCTGAAACTCTCTAACTTTTTAGATGACGTGGCAGTAAGGCAATTTGCCAACATCTGATTATATTATCTATATTAAAAATATATATAAAGGGCAACACATACTCTTTGTGTTTCTGCTGGAACTCAGAGTCAGGGAAGTTCAGTTTAGCAGAATATAAATCATTACAAATTCTCCTTCCAAGAAATTCAAGACACATTAATCAGAACAAATGGAATTCAGACAACAATGAAAACAACTGGAGGGTGAATAAACAAAAACATAATTGGATTTAAAGCCTAATATGTCTACTGATGGAAAATTTACCAAAATATCAAAAATATTAAGCAGGAACAGCTTGGTTTAATGATTTTAGATATAGTTCAAATATAAAGAAAGAATGTATATGATCATTAAGATCATTCAGACAAAATAATGCCTTTTGCCTAAAGCAACCGTTTTTAACCTGTGGGTTGCGACCCACAGGAACTGTTTTAATGGGCTGGAACATTAGGAAGGTTGAAAACCACTAGCCTAAAGTTTCCTGATTAATTGAAAAACCTTCCTCTTTACCTTAACTGTGTAGATCATAATATCATTCTGCATAGTCACATGAGGCAAGTTTACTGTTCAAGTTAAATCAGTCTCTGAAAATAACAGTGATAATTTAAAATTCGGGAACAGAAATTTGGACATGTTGAACTCATAACTGATATTTCATTGGATAAGACTAAAAACAGTCTTTGAATAGCCATAACAAATCCTATATTATACATTCAAAATTAGTTCACAAAAATAAGAGAAGATATATTTCTTCATTCTGGAGCCTTTAAGTTATAATATCCTTATTCTAACATGCTGAATACTACAGCAGTGCTATTACCTGACTCTTCAAAACACCCAGAAGCATTTTTGAGAAAATATATTTTGCTTCAGAAGAAACTTTAGAAAAAAATCAAGTTAATTCTTCTAAACTTGTGAAGAAAGTAAATAATCTGGCGAGAGAGCCAAGGGTTCTGCCAGTAGACACAGGTGTTGCTGCATTTACCCTTATTTTATTTTTTTTTAATTGATGAGAGAGCCATGATAAAGGAAAAAAAATTATAAATTTATATTTCTGCTGCTTCATTTTTATAACTTTCATTTATTCATTGCATAAAACAAATTGATTAGGAGTTTCTATCCATTATTGGGGTTCAAATATTACTAATATGCAGATAGCTTCTAAATAGTTATTGCTCACTCTTACCTCACCCCCAAATTCTGGTTTCATTTATTCAAATGTTTAGTTGGTATCTCCCCTTGGCTATGTAATGGGAGAATCAAATTTAATATATTCAAACTAAATTCTCAGTCAATTCACTTTCCCACCAAAACTCTAGCTCCCCTTCATTGAATGGCAGCATCTTCCACTGAAGTTCTCAACATACAAGATAAACACCCATCCCTAAATTCGCCCCTTTCCTTCACTGCCTGCTTCCAGAGTGTCTGCAGGTACCACCTAATCAGTGTTTCCCTCTCACCAGTTCATACCCATTGAAGCCCAGGGCCAGATATTTTGGATCTGTTGACTCCCAAGGACCTAGCGTGGTATGCATGATAGGCACTTAAATATTTTTTTGTTTGTTTGTTTTTTATTAAATCATAGCTGTGTACATTAATGCCATCATGGGGTACAGTGTGGTGTTTTCATATACAATTTGAAATATTTTCATCAAACTGGTTAACATAGCCTTTATGTCATTTTCTTAGTTATTATGTTAAGACATTTATGTTCTTCTTTTAGACAGATTCAATAGTATCCTTGTGAGATAAACCTTAGAGGTGATCCCTTCAATCATCCTCCCTCCACTCATCCACCCCCAGCCCCTCCACTCTCCACTCCCCATATTCTTAGGCTATAATTAGGTTATAGCTTTCATATGAAAGCTATACATTAGTTTCATAATAGGGCTGAGTACATTGGATCCTTTTTCCTCCATTCTTGAGATACTTTGCTAAGAAGAACATTTTCCAGCTCCATCCATGTAAATATGAAGGAGGTAAAGTCCCCATCTTTCTTTATGGCTGCATAGTATTCCATGGTATACACATACCACAATTTATTGATCCATTAATGGATTGATGGGCACTTGGGCTTCTTCCATGACATAGCAATTATGAATTGAACTGCAATAAACATTCTGATACAAGTATTTTTATTGTAATGTGATTTTTGGTCTTCTGGATATATATCTAATAAATAAATTGCAGGATCAAATGGCAGGTCTATTGCTTTTGTGTCTTTTTATGAAAAACTTTTGTTATCTTGTTCTCAAAGTTATTCTTCCATATTTTCTTCTAAAAGTTTCCCATATTGAATGTTTGATCCACGTGGAATGAAGTTTTTGAATTATGTTATGGGGTAGTTCCACAATTTGAAATTTTTTTTTATATGGAATTTCCAGCACTACTATTTTTCCATTAAAAAGTAATGCTACCTGTTATATATAAAGTTTACATATATTTGTAGCCAAAATACTTTTTTTCATTTGTCTCTTTGTTATCTTTGGGCTAATCCTAAAATTTAATTTAATTTTCATAAGAAGTATTAATGCCAATAGGGAAGGTATGTTTTATTTCTTAATACACATTTGAGTATCATCTTGTCAAATCTTTTGAAGACCTTATAGGTATTATGATTTTGATATATAAATTAATAAATTTTGAAAACTCAACATCTTTTATAAATTATAATCAAATTGATTACATTGTCAAGTCCTTTACTTTTTAAAGGTCTTTTCTAATGTTTTTCAGCAAAGGTTTTAATTTTTTTACGAAGATCAAGCAAAAGTTTGCTTAGATGTATTATTGGGTATAATTACTTTTTTATTATAAATAGACTTATTAGAGAATAATTTAAAACTCTTTGTGGCTGCTAAATGCAAGTGCAATTGATTTTTGTATATTTACTCCCCTATCTAGCATTATTGCTAAACTCTTACAAATTCTATAAATTGTCTGGGTATTATTTCAGGCTTTTTCTGTTTATAATTTGTGAATAATTACAATTTTGTTTCTTCTTTTTTAATTTTCATCCATTTTATTTATTTTCTGTCTTGTTTTCCTGGCTATGTCCTCTAGTAGAATTTAAAATAAAATGCTGATAAAGAGTATCCTTTTCTTGCTTTTAAAGGAAGTGTGTATATAAACTTTGTTGTGTTATTTGTGATTATATTTTATCAAGTTCAAGGCATTCTTTTCTATTCTAAATCTTGAGTTATTTTTCTAAATCTTGAGTTTTGCTATATATTTTTCCTAATCTATTAAAGTGATCATGTGATATTTTTTATTAGATGTTTTGATAAGATGCATGAGTATGTTTTATATTGATAAATTAATCTTCATTTTGGAATAAGGCCAGTTTTGCTATCATTTTATATATTTATAGGATTTTTTTTACTATTTGTTTATTTTTTTACTATTTTTTTTTATTTTTATAGTCATGAATGTGCTAGCTCCTAGTTTACACACTAGGACTTAGCAGTAAACTAGATAAGCAAGTTTCTGCTCCTATGGAATTTATTTCTGGAGAGTAGACTCCAGATAATCTCTATTTTCTTTGCCTGAGGTATTCCCCCTTAATATCATATAGGTACCATGGTTCACAGATGATTTTTTTACACTATACTAAACACCTCAGGTGTGCCTCCCCATCCTTTCCCTCTAGTAATTATGAGTAGCCATTAGATTTCTTTGCTCTTTTATGGAAACTTGGATGGTCCTGAAAAATCAGTCTTCTTGTAAACTCCAAAAACATAGCTGGAATTATTAGCATTTATTGACTTTTGAATCATCCTTTAATGTCACTCTTATTAAAAATAAATGCTCCCAACTGAACATATTTTAGTATAGGTGAGTTACAGTATAATTTTATCTGACTCTTGTAGGTTTCATACATTTTACTACATTTTAGTTTGTTCTGGTGGTGAAACTTTAACCGCCACTTTGGACTCTAGCATTGTCCCATTTGGCACTGCTATACCTATACATCCTCAATGAAACTGAGTTGGACTAGATGATTTCTACAGGGCTTGCCAGCTCTGATTAGGGAGGCATTGCACTACCATAAATTAGTTCCTAAAGCTGACACAAATAACTTCAAATCCTTTTAGTTTACAATATCTATGTAGTCTGCTGGCTTCTTGTTCTGTTTTTCCATAAAGATGTTACAGTGTCTTAATCATAGGAATGGCACAATTTTCAAAGAAGGGTAGTTTAAACCAACAATCTATTTTATATAATAACTTTAATTTCTCTCCTTTAAATATTGAGGGGAACTTTTGCCCTCTCAACTGCAGAAGGCCCGTCCATCTTCCTTCTTAGGGACTTTATTTGATTGTTAAGATGGTTCATAAGCTGATAAAAGAGATTTTCAGAGGTGTTTTCATTTTATCTGAAAGATGATGTACCATTCATTAGGCCTCATTGCTTGTCTTGTTTTCATTTGTTAGAATGCATAGCTGAATACTTACCCCTCTCTGTACTTTTGCATGGTCAGAATCAACTCTTATCATTATAAAAATGTAAATTAAAAGTGGCACTATTACCATAACAGTTAGCCTTGTTTGTATTCAGTGTGTGAAAGTTCAGAGAGAGAGAATTAAATGGGCTTTTGTTGTAGTTTTGCCTTGTTAATCTCGATGTGTAAATTTGGTTTCAGAGGCTAGACTACTGGTAGGACAACAGACATTGAAGACCTCCCTAGTCTTTGACCCTTAGGAAACTCTCAGTTTCTTCTGCATTTCTTCTTGGAGAATTCAAAATTAGCATTTAAACTGTTTTTTTCAGGAAACCAAACCTTATTAGATCCCTTCAAGTAAGTTCAGATTACATGAGATCAGACTCTAACTAGTGTCCATTTTTTTAAAATTAAATCATAGCTGTGTACATTAATGCAGTCATGGGGTACAGTGTGCTGGTTCTATATACAATCTGAAATATTTTCATCAAACTGGTTAACATAGCCTTCATGGCATTTTCTTAGTTATCGTGTTAAGACATTTATATTCTACATTTAGAAAGATTCACATATACTCTTATAAGATGAACCATAGGCGTGGTCCCATCGATTAGTGTCCATGTTTTTAATTGAATTTTTGTAAGGATTGGTAGGTGGAAATAAAAGACAAAGAGATAAAGGACAAGCTTTTACTATAGCTCAACTGTTCTGAAAATGACTTAATTTTATGAAGGCCACAAAATGTATATGTTTATCTTATTCCTGATCACCAAAACAATATTTTTTTGAAAGAGCATGTAATATTAATTCATTATCATATAGTGTCACAATGAGAGACTCAGGTATAAAGGTAAGACTCATTCCTTTGAAAATCTGCTCATTGATGGCTGTTGATAGAAGGATATGCCTGTGTCCCTCTCTGTGTGGCCTATAACACATTCCATAACAATGTGGAATTGGGCAACAGATAGCAACAGTAATAGTGATCCTGACCCCTTTAATCTTTTTATTCCCACTCTAGCCACCTCTTTACATAGCTGCAAAGTTTTGGGTAGGGAGAGGTGGTCTGGGGAGAAGATGGAAGACCTTCATTTGCTCCATGTAATCTCAACATCTATGGCAGCTTTATTCTGTCTCACTGAGCCGGGGATTTAGGAATCCAGCATAGAAACAGAAGAAAGAAGGGCTTTGGGTAAATATCAGCTGCGTGATTTTGATATATTGTTGCTGGGAGTGTGTAGAAATGGGTGGGTCTAACAATGGAAGGGAAGAAATACAAAAGCGGGTATGTGAAAGATCAGGGGAAGAAACCATAATTATACATCTTGTTTATTGCACAGTCAGAGAAATTCAGCTTTCTATGAAGGCAGGACTCTTTTTTCCCCTAGAATTAACTAATTTCTGAGTAGATGAAAAACTATAGACAATGGTCATACCTGGTCTGTGATTATTAAAAGATTTTTCTTACAGAATTCTGTCCTTGTACTGAAATAATTAACTGTCCAGAGAAGAGAACAAGAAGAGTTCATGTGACAACCATGGGCAAGTGAGGCTGTCTTTGTTCAGACTCTTTTCTTTGTCTTGAACTCTCTGCTAAGGTTCTGCACATGGGAAATGTGACAAATATTAGTTCTTTAGACAGGGTATCCTTGATCTCCAGCAGAAGTTGCTTACTCCAAGTTATGTCTTGACATTTTTTACCCATCTCCACTGTAAACATAATTTTCTTTTATCATATTATATTTTATTGTTCACCTGCTTTTCTCCCTAGGTACATTAAAGTGTATGGAGCTACGAAGGCATCGCATATTGTGTCTCTAGTGTGGAGCAGTGTTGTGGCACAAATTATATATGAGATAAAATGCTATTGAACAAATATCTTGATGTAAATAATATATGTTCTTTGCTTCAGTTTAGATTTATATCTTGGTTGCTTATATACTGCAGATATATCTAAAAAGGAATCATAGCAAAGGCAGAGTTGTCTTCTGATAGTATAAATAGTATGGGTAATTGATACTAAGTATACAAGTATTATCTGTCTTATATTCCAAAAACATAAATTCGGCCATTAGTAACATTTTTGGAAAACAAGAAATCAGTAAAAGATTCTTGTTATTAAACACTTGATATATGCTAGACCCTGAGTATTTACTTTATCTCACCTTACTTTTATTACTCTGTGGGTTTTTATTATTCCCATCACAGAGATGAGGAAATAATATCAAATAAATTAAGTAACTTTACTGAAATTAGACAAGTTGAAGACAGGAGAGCCAGTGTTTGAACTGAGATTCATCTTACTTGCTTTCTTGTTAAGGCCTTCACCCCTCTACATCTTACCATGAATTTATAGTTCTTCATCAATATATATTTTTATTTTGGTTCTCTTTCTAAATATGCATGGCCGAGTAAGATTTGAGTTGGTGGATCTTTGATTTAGTAACTGCTTATTGTACTTTTACGGAGATGATGTTGTCCTAGCTGCTATGGGGTGAACAATCTCAGCTACATAAGGGCAGGAACTGTTTTTCATTAATTTCGTAGTCTCAAAGTCTCTATCTGATACAATACGTGGCTTATAAAAGCATATAAACTGTTGCAATTTTGAATTAAAAGAGCAAAAATAAAAATATACTATTAACATCAAAAGGTAGTACAGATGCCAATTCTTTTTTTTTTTTTGAGACAGTCTCCCTATGTTGCCCTCGGTAGAGTGCTATGGCATCTCAGCTCACAGCAACCTCAAACTCTTGGGCTTAAGCAATTCTCTTGCCTCAGCCTTCCAAGTACAGGAATATAGGTGCCCATCACAATGCCCAGCTATTTTAAGCTATTTTTTTGTTGCAGTTGTCATTGTTGTGTAGCTGGCCCAGGCCAGGTTTGAACATGCCACACTCAGTGCATGTGGCTGGTGCCGTAACAACAGAGCCATGCTATGAATTCTGAAGTGAGGAGAATCACTGTAGGTAGATGGCCAGGGCAGTTGGATTTGATAATTCTGTATGACATTTTGAAACTTCCTCACGTAAGTTATTTTAGTTCATTCCTGTCTGATTCTGAGCATCGACTTGCAGAGTTCCTTACATAGGAAGGGTCTGGACACTTGTCTTGGAAATATCAAAAAAGGGGAAGGTGGAGGAGACCTGTCCCACTCCTAGGCAGGGGGTGGAGCCAAGCACCAAGTCAGAGAGGGGTCATGGAACCTGAAGGGGAAGTGAAGGGTAGTGTGGAGTATCAGATTCTGGTATCACTTATACTCAGCTGTACAGAAGCAGGAGATGTCTCCAATGTCTCAAAGATGTCTCCAATGCCATAAGCTTCAGAAAATAAGTTTCTTTTCCCCAGTAATAACAATGGGAATTTTAAGAAAGCAGTGCTGTCTTATTCGAGGAGAAAACAAATTCAGTAAAATGTAATAATTCAAAGTTAATTTCACTATCTATTTCTGTTTTTAGATCAGTACTTAATAACTATGAAAATATATGTAACAGGTATATCCATGTAAATTTTGAATACAATTAGCTTTAATACTTACATGTTCATAATCTTGGTGCCTGAATCATGAGTTCCTACTGATATATTTTATTCTTTTTTTATCCTTGTATTTACTATAGTGTCTAATTTATATTAAGTGCTCACTGAGTATTTGATTAGTGAATAAATTTCTACTTATGTATATGGTGGTACTCAGTATTTAAGAAATTCTTTTTTTGAGTTTCAATTAGTTCATCATTTCACAGCACATTGTAACTACACTAATAAAATAAGTCTAACATTATATGCAATGCAAGGTATCAAAGAAATTTTGTTCTATGCCGATGGCTGGTATGTACTGAATTTGACATTTGAAAAAGCAAGTAGGTTAAAGGTTGCTACATTCAGACACTTAAAATATAAGTTCCTTACCTATACTTATCATTAATTTTATGTTAATCTACTGAGATTAAAACAGCCATTTGAAATCTTTCCTTGTCCCAGCTTTAATACTTATTTGTAACAAAATAATGCACTTCTCATTAAAAATATTCGGTACTTTATAATATTGCATATGGTCCTAATTTTATATGTTTACATCATAGTAGGAAAAACAACTGATTTAGGTTGCATATGAAAAAAAATACAGATTAACATATATACAAAATCAGTGTGAACTATAATGGTGGATTATGTGAGAATATTTTGGGAGATGGTAGGTTAGTTTTGAACAGTGTATGGAAATGATAAATTATATCAGATCTGTGTTAGATTCTTAATATTTAAATGCTGTGATTTATAGAAGAGTGGTAAAGGGAAAGTTGGCACAACATTTAACTAATAAAGAAAAACATAAAGTGTATGTACTGGAAAATGTGTCTGTTTCATGGATTGGAGCCCCAGCACAGTTGTTCTGATTTTGAGCCCTACATGGAGGGCTGCAGAAAAATTCCAGAAATTTTGAAGACTAGTTGACATAGTTACAAAGGAAGATTAGCAGAATGTCACCAACATGAACTAAGTGGAGGTGAAACCAGGACCTTACACAGGTTTATTAGTCCAGGGAACACTGCTTTTCAGAAAAACTTTTTCTCCGATACTTAGGATTATTGTGTCTTAGATCCTCTATTGAATGCTATCAGAAGGAAATATCCATTAGCAGGTGTGGTTGAGTGTAACTTTCAGAAACTAATTGAATTATATTTTCAATCAACTCAAATGATTGTTTACTGTTCAGTTAGGATCCTCCCCTGGGGACGCACAGCACCTTAGATCCCAGTCTCAGCCTTGAGCCACTTATCCAGTGCTAGGAGGGCGTGAAGAGTCACACAAGCAAAGGACTTGGGGATACCGAGAGAAGAACTAGAACAGGATTTGTGTGGAGTGTTTTGAGAACACAGAGCAGTGGCATGATCTTGTTTGGAAAAATATCCAGTGTGACTTTCTTTCTCTTGCAATGTCACTATAAATTAATTTAAATCACTAATAATGATGTTGGCAGAAATATATGGAGCATCTTATTAAGTGCCAGGCCTGTAAAAATGGTTGATATAAGTTATTTCATTTTACTTCTTAAAATTATCTTAACAGATAGATAGGCATTAACTTCTTTGTTATTTTTACTATTTTGCGGATATGAAAAGTAAAACTTGAAAAGTTCATGGAGTGGTTGAGAGGTACAGTATTAGTCAATATTTGGTGCGACCCAAACAAAACTCTGCTTTTATCTTACGTAAACGTGTGAAGCTTCTGAAAGGAGACACAGCGGAAACACAGTGGTTGTAACTAACACAACTACTGTCAAAATTAAGGACAAACCCTCCCACATTCAAGTAGCTGTGAATTTTAACAGTAACAGTGCCAAACTTGTTGAACTTAGATAAATAAGGCTTAAATGCAAAACTCATTTTTTGATATCTGAGGGCAAGAAATGTAAATTTGAAAGGAATTGGACAGGAGGAAAGCCACTTACTACAATGAAAACTCTTTTCAACTGTAATAATTGAAGGCATCTTTGGCACAAGAATAATCGTAAAATTGTATATGTCTGATTGACACAGCATGACTAGACCAGGAAAATATTCACAATTCTTCCAACGTTCAGTGTGGAAGTAGGTATTTTTTTTTTTTTTTTGTTAATAAGGCAGTACTGGGACCAGTTTAAGGTTGATCTTTAAGGTTAAACACTCGATCTTTAGCTTTACTATTTGTCTTATGGCTCAACATTTTCCAGTTTAAAAATGGTTAATTTTAAAAGTGAAGAGAAACCCCAATCATGTGAAAATGAGAGGACATAATTTATATATCATTTCCTTTTTTTTTTTAAAAGTGGCCTTCGACAGAATGATCTTTTCCTCAGGTAATCTCTTTTGATTAAGAAGCCGCTCAGTGACATAGGAAAAGACAGCAGAGTGATTGCTTCCCTTCCAAATCATGTCTGAATAATAAGTCGTCAAAGCAAGAAGAACTTGGAATATTGAGGTGTCTTCATTTTCTAGCCTCAGAACACTTCATATTTCATCATTTCTTTATCTTCGTAACGTATTTGAAACTTTTAACTGCCTTAAAGTTGCAGCACACAAAACTATACTGATAGAGAACAGCTGGAGCTCAGGATAGTTGAAAATACATCTTTTCATCCCAAGTAATACCAATAACCAAAGTGATCATCTCCCATGCCTATTAATTCTTGAATAGCATTTTGGTTCATCAAATCCAGACTCATCAAATAACTCATTCTAATTAACTTATCAAAATAACTCATTCCTGAGCAATAGTTAATAGTTAAAAAGAGGGGATATGAAAAAGGCGCTGTAAATGAAAGACAAACAAAATGTAAATGAAATTAGTGACTTTGGTTTCATTATACTTCAAATCCCCCCAATCTGTAGGTATTACCAAATTGTGATCAAATGTTTTCAAATATAAAGATGGTGCTCAATTTTTAAATTTTCAAACAAGAGGAGCCCCTGGTCCTCTATTATATCAAAATGATCCATTGTATAAGTTTCCATATTATGAACCACCAAGTATGACTGACCCACAGAGTTACATATTCTCCCACTGAGGAAAACTTACCAGTGTATATCATACACCAAGTACAAAAGAAGATAAAGAATTAGCCTAAAGTTGTAAATTAAAGAAATGCATTAAGTAAAAATACAAAGACTTTCTAGGTAACTTCCAACCAAACACTTGCTTAGGAACTTGAAAACGACTTTATAACCACTTTATGACTTGGCTCATGTTTCCAATTTAAATGATTACTGCATATATTTTTGAGACATGGCATATAATTATTTATATATGAACACACATACATACAGCATGTGTACCTGAAGAAGAGACGAAGAGTGTTATAGTCTTTGTACTTGCTTCTATGTTTCATTCAACACTGCTGTAAAAGCTTGTCAGGCACAAGGGGTACAGATGCCTCATGATTTTCTTGAGTAAGGAAAGTGGACGGTTACCTGCCACTTATTTCTGTACCTAGCTGTCAGAATAGATTCTCTTAAACTTTGGGTAAGTTTGATTGACGTTCCTAGAACCTTTTCACCAATGTATTTAACCAGAATGAGAAAACGTACTATGACAAATTCAAATACAATTCTGATTTTATTTCTTTTGTAGAAATTGTGCAAAATTAAACAATTTACCATTTTGTAGATATATCTTTGATGTCTATGAAGGACAAGCTTTCAATTTTTCATTTACTCTGGGCGGGGGGTGGATGTTATTGCAATGCTCTTCTGTGAATGAGAAAATTCACACAAGTCAAGACACTCGCCTAAAGTAAGATGACCAGACATCCCGCTTTTGGTGGGACAATCCTGATTTTTAACAATTTGTTCCACATCCCCTGCATTTTAAAAAAGTCCCAATTTTTGGAAGGAATGCATAGGACAATCTAGGGAAGGGTGGGACAACAGGAAGGGAATATATGGTTTTCGGCTGCTTGAAAGGTTAATGTAACTCCATTTGGGAATGAAGAGGTTAATGTAACTTCATTTGGAAATGAAAAGTCTAATGTAAACTCCCTACTCCCCTCCTGGGCAAGGTTGCCCAGGTGGACCAGCGCCCTAATCCTTTGAGCCACAGGCGATGCCCTATACATACTTATTTTTAATGTATTATATTTGTAAATTGTACTTATGTTGAAATTAAAAAAATTACAATACTGTTTTTGCAATCTATGAAAATTTTTGTTGCTCCATATAGACCAAATTTTTAATCAAGAACATACCCTTGCTCTGCCCCCCTGCCCACCCCCCACCCCCCCATCAATGGTGTCCTGCTTTACCAATGTTAAAATCTGGTCATCTTAGCCTAAAGTCAGATATCAAGTAAGCAAATGCCAGAGTCAGAGCTTAAACCACAGCTATCTGATTTCAGTTCAGATATTCTTTGCATCAAACTACAACTTAATGCTTTAAATCTATTCAATATTGCAGTTTTACTTACAAGCCAAAGGTTGTGATATCTGTGCTGTTGTCAGTGCTGTTAACTAAATATTTGTAAATATGGGTAATTCTTTAATTGCTTGTAAGGTGCAACAAAAAATAGGTTCTGCATTTTTAAATTTCAGATTGACATGAGAGTATAAATGTTCAGGTTATACTGTTTTCATTTCTAAGGTGAAGTTCAAGTTATGGTTGAGCCCTTCGCCCAGGGGTACCCCACACACGATCACACTGTGCACATTAGGTGAGATCCTGCCCATCACCCTCCCTCCTCCCCCTCTCCTCTTCCTGCTTGCCCTTCACCTCCCCTTCCCTCCCCTCCCCCTTGCTGACTATTCTTGTATTTTTCTCTTATGTGAGCTTGGAGTTTATATATTAGTTCCATATTAGTATTGAGTACATTGGATACTTTTTTTTGTCCATTATTGTGATGGTTTACTAAGAAGAATGTGTTTCAATTCCATCCAGGTTAAAAAAAAAAAAAAGATTTAAAGTCTCCATGTTTTCTTAAGGCTGAATAGTACTCCATGGTATACATATACCATTTGTTAATCCATTCATGGGCTGATGGACACTTGGGTTGACTCCACATCTTGGCAATTGTGAATTGAGCTGCAATAAACTTTCTAGTGAAAATGTCCTTGTGATAAAATGATTTTTTTTCTTCTGGGTAGATAGCTAATAATGGGATTGAAGGATCAAATGGAAGGTCCACTTTTAGTTCTTTGAGAATTCTTTATATCACTTTCCATTCAGGTTGAATTCATTTGCAATCCCACCAGCAGTGCAAAAGTGTTCCCTGCTCTCCATATCCACTCCAGCATCCGCAGGTTTGAGACTTTGTGACGTGAGCTAATCTCACTGGAGTTAGGTGACATCTCAGGGTTGTTTTGAATTGCATTTCTCTGATGATTAGGGATGATGAACATTTTTTCATGTGTTTATTGGCCATTTGTCTGTCATCTTTGGAGAAGCTTCTGTTCAAGTCTCTTGTCCATTTATAAATGGGGTTGTTTTCTCTTTTCTTGTTGATTAATTTGAGTTCTCTGTAGATTCTAGTTATGAGCCATTTGTCAGATTTATAGTATGCAAATATCTTCTCCCATTCTGAACACTGTCTGTTTTTTTAGTTGTTTTTCACTCTAAGGTGACGTTCAAGTTATGGTTGAGCCCTTCACCCAGGTATCCTTAGCTGTACAGAAGCTTTTTTTGACCATGTCCCATTTATTTATTTTTTGTGTTGTTTGCAATGTGCACAAATCAGTAGCCTTTGTATATGCCGATAACACTCAAACTAAGAATCAAATGAAGACAATACCCTTCACAGTAGTCGAAAGAAAATGAGATACCTGGGAATATATCTAACATAGGGTGTGAAGGATCTCTATTAACTGAATGATTTGGTGTATTGGGAAATGGAATATCTGCCTCCGAAGATGAACAAAAAAGTCAGAGGTCATCAGGATGGGAAGAAAGCTCTGGGATTGAGACCAGGCAGCCACTTTATGTAGGTGGAGTCCTTATGTGTGAGTATCAAATATTCTTACTTGTAAAAGTAAGAGAATTGGTAGCGATCAGGGTTTCCCATTGGTGACTTCTGGCTGATTCTGCCTTCTCATCAGCTTGGCACTCATGATATGTACAATTTCCCCTTTAAAATTCTGTTGGAAAAGCATGTACTTGACATTTAACCCTGGCTCCTACCACTTTCTCTGGTCTTATGACCCATCTGATTAATGGATTTGGTACTTGCCTATCCCCAACATAGATGAATTCCAAGCTTCCCCCACTTTTTTTTTGGCTGGAAAAACTTCTGTGGCATTTCTACAGTTCACTGGATATATGTGTCACTGCATACGAATAACAGCCAAAGTCTTCTTCTGTTTCAGACCATCCTGTTCTGGGCCTGCAGAACCCATTTAAATTTGTTCCAGGTCTCTCAATTACCAAAAAGTAAAGATAGATGTCTCTAACAAAATTAACAAAATTAATCTAATATTTTAATTCGTGGAAATTCTTAAGAAGTGCATTAAATATTTAGGTAATCAGCAAGGGGAGCCAATATTAGCTTTCTCAGATCTAACTTACCTGAAAGGAGTCTAATCCGAAGAAACACAGAAATAATCATATTTACAATGTTTGATACTTTAAATTCATGGAAACAGCTTCTTTATTTGAACTGAGGTAGTCTTCTTCTTTTTAAAATTACTGATCATATCAAGTTATCTGTGTCTGTTAGCACCTAATCCTAATCTTCAATTCTTTTCCGAGAAGGTCTGGCGACCTTTCTTCACTGGATTCAGAACACCATGCACGATGCTTTCACCTTCTGTGGCAGAAGCATCCTGTCTTGTTCTTGCTCTTTTCACTCATTCTCTCCTCTATGTCTAATGCCATAGACATAGAATTTTATTTCTCTCTGTTGGCTCCTTTCCTGGCCTTCCCCTGAACACTTACACTTTCTTCCTTCTTTTCATTTCCAAATTCATTTAAAGAGTAATCCACGCTAAGTGCCTGTCACATGTGCCTCTGCCGCGCACTCCACCTCTTCTGATTGGTCAATTGGTCATCTTCTCCCATTGTCCCTTGGAAATTGTTCTGCTTGAATTGACTGGCTTTTAAGTTTTTTTTTTCTGATTTTAAAAGTGACATATCTATTTACTGTAGAAACTTAAAAAAGATACTAAAAAGAAAGAAACACCTTTAATTTTATTTCTCAGAAATGGATATAAGGGCAGGTAATATTTGATTTTATTTGACATGGATAAAGTTTCTTTTCACCTTCATCTGTAGTTATACCTATATTGCCTATGAATATAGGTATGTGTATGCATGTATATGTATGATATATAATATCATCCAACACACTAATGTATACATGTACATTATGATATATGTATATTCTTTTTTTTTGTGAAATTGTCTTTCAACATTAACAGGTACTATCGTTGCCTTTATAGCATAATAATTCTCAGCTCATTAATTGTTTAAAAATATTATCTTAATGTTTGTTTCGCATTTTGATATGTATGTGTGCTGCTGAAGCAAGCACTAGCATTTTGTTATGTATACTAATATCTAAACAATCTTTAGTTGTTTTTATAAAATTAATTAACCAAATTTTTGTATTTTTTATGTATAACATCGTTTTGAAATATGTATACAATGTGGAATGGCTACATTGAGCTAATTAACATATTCATTGCTTCACAGCACTTTACTCTCTTAGCGGTTTTCAGGAAGACCATTCTTGTTAGTTGATCTCTCTTGAATTCACTCCTCCTATTTAACTAAATTTTTAATCTTCCCACTTCCTAACTCTTTCCCCACCCCAACCCCTGGTAACCACTATTCTACTCCCTTAATCCCTTAATAGATATACGGTGTGCAAATATTTTCTCCATTTTATTGATTGGTTCGCTTTGCTGTGTAGAAGCTTTATAGTTTGAAGTAATCCAATTCCTCTGCTTTCCCTTCTGTTGCTTGTGCTGTCAATGGTCATGTAAAAATGCACTGCCAAGACCGATGTTACAGAGCTTTCTGCCTGTGTTTTCTTCTAGTAGTTTTACAGTTTCACATCATATGTTTAGTCTTTAATATGTTTTGAGTTGTTTTTTGTATATGGATTGGGATAGGGTTTAATTTCATAATTCTTAAGTGGATATCTAGTTTTTCCAGGAAAATTTGTTGAAGAGATTGTTCTTTCCCCCTTATATGTCCTTGACACATTTGTAGAAAATCCATTGACCATAAATGTGTGGGTTTATTTCTAGCCTCTTTAAGTTGTTCTATAGGTTAAAGTGTCATTTTATAATACAGGGTGTCCATAAAGTTTTTATGTAATTTAAAATTGTTCACTATTTATTACTTTATGGCCATACTATATATGCCATATTATTCTGATTTGATTATATAGTTTTTAATATATTTTGAAGACAGGTATTGTGATACTCTCAATTTTGTTCTTTTTGCTCAAAGTTCCTTTGGCTATTTGGGGTTTATTTTGTGATTCAATATAAATTTTAGGACTTTTTTCTATTTTCAGGAAAAACGCCATTGGAATGATAATTTTTTCATTGAATCTGAAGATCATTTTGGGTAGTGATTCATCTATTCAGATGGATACTTTAGTAATATAAATTCTTCCAATTCCTGAAGTGGGCTATTATTCCATTTTTTGGTCATCTTCAATTTCTTTCAACATTTTATAGTTTTCAACATACAGATCTTTCATCTGATTGGTAAAATTTATTTCAAAGTTTTTTTTTCTGCTGTATATTAGAAATGAAATTTGCCTTCTTGTTTTTTTTTATGGTTTGTTGTTAGTCTATAGAAATGCTACTACTGATATTTGTATATTGATTTTGTATCCTGAACCTTTACTGAATTCTGAATTCATATATTATTTCTAACAAATTTTCTTTGTTTTAGTGGAGTCTTTAAGGTGTCCTATATATAAGACCATAACATCTGAAAAAAGGGATAATTTAGCTTTGTTCTTTCAAATTTGGATGCCTTTTAGTCTTTTCTCTTGTCTAATTACTATGGCTTGGACTTACAGGACTACACTAATCTTAGAGGAAAACTTCCAAGTTTCCATCTTTGAGCTTGATGTTAGCTGTGGGCTTGTCATATGTGGCATTTATGGTGTTGAGGCGCTATTCCTAATCTCCTGAGAGTTTTTATCATGAAAGGAAGTCAAATGATTTTACTGCATCTATAGAGATCATTAGTTTTGTTCTTCATCTGTTAATACTGTTGGTGTACCACAAATGCAGATTTGTGCATGTTGAAACAATCTTATCCTCACGATAAATATCACTTAATCATGAGAAGTGATCCTTTAACATGTTGTTAATGTTGTTTTGCTGGTGTTTTCTTGAATATTTTTGCATCTATGATCATTAGAATTACTGACCTATACTTTTCTTTTCTTACAGTGTCCTTATCTGGACTTGGTATCAGGGTAATGCTGGCCTTGTAAAATGAATTTGAAAGTATTCCCGCTTCTTCAACCTTTTGGGAAGAGTTTGAGAGAGATTGGTATTAGTTCTTTAGATGTTTGTTAGGATTCAGTAACGAAGCCATCAGGTCCTGGGCTTCACTTTGCTAGGATGTTTTTTTATGACTGATTTCATCTCTTTACTCACTATTGCCCTATTCTCATTTGAATCCTTCTTTATTCAGTCTTGCTAGCTAACATTTTTTGTATGTTATCCAATCTGTTAATATATAATTCTTCATAGTATTCTCTTATGATCTTTTGCATTTCTGTGGTATCCGTTGTAATATCTTTCTGATTTTGAGTCTTCTGTTTTTTTTTTTTAAATTGGCTAGTTTAGCTAAGCAACTTTCAGTTTTACGTATTTATTCTAAAACCCAACTCAGTTTCATTGATCTTTTCTATTGTTTTTCTAGTGTCTATTTTTATTTCTATTCTGATCTTTATTATTTCCTTTTTTTCTGCTAACTTTGAGCTCAGTTTGTTCTTTCTTTTGTATTTCCTTGAGATGGCTCACTAAATTTTTTTAAATGAGATCTCTCTTCATTTTTTGATGTAGTCATTTATTGCTCTAAACATTTTTTCCTAGAGTTGATTTTGTTCCATCCCATCACTTTTAGTATGTTGTGTATCTTTTTTTGTTACACTATACAGTGGGCACCCCCAAAAGGTATACACATTTA
Source organism: Galago senegalensis (assembly GCA_963575145.1). NCBI lineage: Eukaryota > Metazoa > Chordata > Mammalia > Primates > Galagidae > Galago > Galago senegalensis. The sequence continues at coordinate 32,813 of CAUYTI010101750.1, read as the reverse complement.
AAAAAAAGGAAAAAAGAACCTGTATTATAATGTAATACTCAATATATACCAATAATAAAAAATGAACCCAAGTCATGCTGAGCACCTTTGTAATTGCAGAAGTAAAATGTGACTTGAGTATTACAAATTTAATACAGTTTTTTCCTTTCTTAATATGTCCATACATTTTTTGGTACCCTTTGTATTTTAAAATTTCCCTTTTACATTATTTTTGATTCATTTGTTGCTCATGAGTTTCTTGGTTAATTTTCATGCATTTGTGAATCTTTTAAGTTTTCTTCTGTTATTGATTACTAGTGTCATATTATTGCCATTATAAAAGATACTTAATATGATTTCAATATTCTTACGTGTGTTGAGACTTTTTAAAAATTTTTCTATTTTTATTTTTTTGATCTATCCTAAAGAAAGTTCCATGTGCAGTTGAGAAGAATATGTATTCTGTATTTATTGGATGGAATGCTGTGTACATGTCTATTAGGTTCATCTGGTGTAAAGTATAGTTTAAGTTTGATGTTTCTTTATTAATTTTCTGTGTAGGTGATCTAACTATTGTTGAAAGTGAAAGTTCAAGTCTCCAACTTATTATATTACAGTCTCTCTTTTCAAAGCTTTTTATAAATGCTTATATATTTAGGTATTCTGATTTGAGGAACATTATATTTACAATTGCTATTGCTCTATCCTCTTAAAAAATTGACACTGTTATTATTCTTTGTCAATTTTTGCAGTTTTTGAGTTTCTGTCTATTTTATCTGATAGAAGTATAGATATTATTGTTCTCTTTTTTTTTTCTTTGCAGTTTTTTTTGTTTTTTCTTTTGGCCGGGGTCAGGTTTGAACCCACCATCTAGGGTATATGGGGCCTGCACCCTACTCCTTTGAGCCACAGGTACTGCCCTGTTTTTCTCTTTCAAAGATTTCTATGACATATCTTTTTTTATCCCTTCTCTCTCAGTCTTTTAAGTCTTTACAGGTTTAATGAGGGTCTTAAAGGCAGAATACAGTCAAGTCTTATTTTATTATACATTTCACCACTCTATGTCTTTGGTTTGGAGAATGAAATTTATTTACATTCAAGGCAATTATTAATAAGTGAAGACTTACTACTGCCATTTTGTTAATTTTTTCCCCGGTTTTCTTGTAGATCCTTTGTTTCTATCTTCCTCTCTTGCTCTATTCCTTTGTGATAAAGTGATTTATTTGGTGGCATGCTTTGATTCCTTACTTTTGTTTTTTTCATGTACATATTATAGGTCTTTGCTCTATGTTATCCCAAGGTTTACTTAAAATAACTTATAATTATAAAAAGCTATTTTAACCTGATAACTTTAATCACATAAAAAAATCTCCTTTTTACACCAGACTCTCCAACATTTTATATTTTTAAAGTCACAATTTTTGTGTTTTTCATTATGCATCTCTTAATAAATTCTTATAACTGTTTTTAATATTTTCTGTGCTCTGTATTAAATATATGAATGACACAAGCATTATAGTGTTATAGTGAATTTAATGTGTACTTATTTTTACCAGTGAGTTTTATTCTTTAAGACTTAATATTTTTGAATTTGAGGATATCACAAGAGTATACAAATTTTGATTGCATAGTTTGCTCTGTACAGATTAAGTCAGTTATAAGCAAGCCCTCCACCCAGATAGTGTGTACTGTACCTGTTAGGTGTGAATTTACCCATCCCTTCCTGTCTCCTTTATTTTCATTGAGTTTTGCTTCCATATGTGTATGTAAATGTTTATTGATGTTTCTCGGGGTAGAGTCCCATTCTTCCAGCTTGAAAAATTTCCTTTAACATTTCTTGTGAGAGATGTCTGGTGGTAGGAACGCCCTCAGTTTTTGTCTATCTGAGGAAGTCTTTACCTCTTCAGTTCCATGTACAGTAGTCTTCATTGGCAGGTTTTATTGTTTGTTTGTTTTCTGCAGCACTTTGACTATATCATCTCCTTCTCCCTTATAATGTTTCTGTTGAGAAATCTGCTGGTAGGCTGATTGGAAATCTGAAATCTGTGATTTGTTTATTTTCACTTGTGGCTTTCAAGGTCTCTCTTTGTCTTTTATCTGGTAGTTTAACAATAATTAATCTTAGTGTAATCTTGTGTAGAGTAAATCTAATTGGAAATCTTTGACCTTTCTATGCCCAGTTATGTATATCTTTCCTAAAATTTGGAAGGTTTTTTGCTATTAATTCTTTAAATTTGCTTTCTATCCCTTTGTCACCCTCCTCTTCTTCTTGAACTGTTTTATCTTATGTTCTTTTGATGTTATCCTATAAATCTCATAAATATTACTTATTCCTTTTTAACCTTTTTTCTTTATTCTCCTCTGACTGCATATTTTTAAAATAACCTGTCTTTGACTTTAGAGCTTCTTTCTTTCACTTGATTAATTCTGCTATTCATGCTCTCTGTTACATTTTTCATTTCTTTCTTTTGTTTTTCAGCTTCAGAAATTTTTTTAAATATCATTTTAATATGTCTGTTAAATTTCTAAATTTGGTTATTTATTGACTTCATTCATTAGTTTCTCTGTATTTTCTTGAAGTTTAGCATGCTTCCTTAAAATAATAATTTTGAATTCTTTGTCAAGCAGTTTATTTATTTACATTTACCTATAGTTAGCTACCAGGAGTTAATTGTTTTCTTTTGATGGTATTTTCTTTCTTTCTTTCTTTCTTTCTGTCTGTCTGTCTTTTGTTGTTGTTGGTGGTGGTTGTTTGTTTCTTGGTGCCTCATATTGATATCTGCATATTTGAAGAAGTAGGGGCTTATTTTGCAGGCTGGCTTTGTCTGAAAAAGCTCTTTATCAGTCAGCTTCTTTATAGATTCTGGGCAGGCTATCTGGCATGATTTTCAGATGACATGGCTGCTTGATTCCTCAGGCAAACTTGCTTGGTGTTGGGGTCAGCAGATGTGTGAGCCTAAAATCTGAGCCCATGGGGCTGGGCTTGGATCCTGTCTCCACTTGAATGGAGCTGTTACTTAGGTTCATGAGAATGGGCCTGGAGTCTGAATCCACAAAGGTGTGTCTAAAGCATGTATTTTCAAGGACATATTCCTGGGGTAAGCCGTGAACCTCAGTCTGGAGGAGCTGTCCAGGCACTGGGATGGGCCTGGCTCCTAGGTCCACTGGCTCAGTTCTGGTCTGAGGAGCAGACCTCAGTTCATGGGACTAGCTTGCACTGGAGTTTACTGGGGTGAGCCTAATTCAAGAGCCTGCTAGAGCTTGGGTTCATGGGCACCAGAATAGAACTTGGGTCCTCTGGGACTGGCCTTATGGAGTCTAGTTCCACAAGGGAAAGCCAAGAACTTGGGTCCATAGAGTGGTTCTGGACCCTGATTTCACCCTAAATAGTCTAGTGTTGGGATCTACTGAAATGGGTCTGAAGTTTGGGTCTTCTGGAGGAGGCCTAGAACTTGAGTTTGCTGTGGGATAAAGCTGTAGTTGCTGTCATGGCATTGGAAAGGCCTGTGTCTGAGGGTGCCAGCCTAGTTCCCACGGCCAGAGGTGCTGATCGGCCTGGTGCTGGCTAGGTGAGCGTGGGACTACATACCTAGGTTGACCAGGGTCTAGACTAGTCTTAAACCTAAGGTGGATCTAGAGCTTGAGGCCATCAGGCCTGGCCTAGATATTGGCCTGATGACTATGGCTCTTGGGAATGGCCTGGCATGAAAGCTGGCCTACAGCTCAGGCCTAGCACTGGGATTGATAGAGGGACTGGGGCTTCTGGAGTCAGCCTGGTGGTGGGGCAGGCCTGGAGATTCAGTGCTCTGGGTGGACTGGGAGCCTAAGGCTGTGAAATCTTAAGTAGTGCTGACACAAGCTTGGAAGCTCACTCTGGGTTTACCCGTCTGGGGTCTGGGGCCATGGGGGCTTGTCTGACACTAGGTTTTACTGGGATGGGACTGGGATTGGTATTTGAGGCTAAGTCTAGAGCTTCCCTCTCCTTTCCCCAAGCCAGAGGGTTCTCTCTCCCTGCTCACTGACTGCCTGAGGTTGGGGCAAGGGAGATGCAAATAATGCAAAACTGTCTTACATTTCGTCTTTAATGCATCTTCTCTCTCTTTTTTAAATTATACCCAGGTGCTGTAATCATTCATATGTTTCCTTAGCTCTTGTGAAGGTAATTTTGTGTATGAGTAGTTGTTCCAACTGATGTTTCTGCAGGGCACCAGGAAGCATCTGCCATTCTGCCATCTTGCTGATTTGGACTCTGATAATCAGTTGTTAAGGATTTAGAATATTTTCTATATTGTAAAAAAGCACTAGAATTGCTCCTTTGAAAGTTAGCAGTGACCCACAGGGATCTAACCAATGATGTTTTCTAGGCCTTCTGGCATTTGGAATGGCTGCCGCATCTTCCGAGATGACCCTCCCTTTGATCTTCTTTCTTTTGTTCTGACTTTTTATTCATCTCCTTCTTCCTAAATGTTGATGTTCCTCAAGGCAGTATCCTTGGCTTTCTTGTCTAATAAACTCTTCTCTGGAAAATCTAATTTTCCCAAATCTACATTTTCACTGTTAAAATCTTTCACAAGTTCTATCTGCCTTTTTCTTACTAAATATTTCTACCTAAAACCAGAGCTTATATAAAATTGAACTTAATTAACTCATATTCATGACTTTTTGTAACCTCCAGATTACTTTTAATGGTACCAACTATTGACTGAGTATCTAGTGCTAAAGTCATTAATCTTTTCTGTTGTTATATCTACGTCTTTTCCTCCCCTCCTTTACTTTCCATTTAATCTAACTGAAATTCATCTTCAGTGTTTTAGTAGAATGTGTAACTTCTATTATCATCACTCGATCTCCTTATTCACACAAAAAAGACACTCTTTAAAATAGAAGTCAGTGATCTGATGCGTAACATATCCAAATTAAAAACAATATGAACAACTTTTTGATACATAAGGTACCTGAATCACAGAAGAGTTTATTTTTTCTATGTAGAGGTTTGGGACCAATGGTACTTTGTTTCTGCTTCTCCAAGGATCCTCCCTCCCTCCCTCCCTCCCTTCCTTCCTCCTTTCCTATCTCTCTCTCTTTCTCTGACAAAGTCTCACCAGGCTAGTGCACCATGGTGTCATTACTTATAGCAACATCAAACTCTTGGGCTTAAGTAATTCTCCTGCATCAGCCTCCTGATTAGCTAGAGGCACACACAGACACCCACCACAATGACCTGCTAGTTTTTCTACTCTTCCTTGGCTGGTCTCAAACTCCTGAGCTCAAGCAACCCACCCACCTTGGCTTCCCAGAGTAATAGGATTATAGGCGTGAGCCACCATGCTTAGCCAACCTCCAAGGATTTCTGTGCTGGCAGGTTTGACAGCATGTGGACCTCTCTGTGATATCACTTTCTACTCCTTGAACTCAATACATTGTGTGTTAGGTGGTACCCAAGCTGACCGCACCTCTGACATCATCTGATTTATCTGAGATATACCCATTTCCCTGAATCATCATCATAGTCTTTAAGAAGAAATCCCTCAAAAATTGCCCTGCCATGGTCTGTGGACAGTTAAAATAGGCATTCCGCAGAGATGTACTATTTAGCTCTAAGAAAGGATGCATATTTTCTAGATTACAGTGGCAAGAATAATTCTGTACAAATATGTTACATAAATTACATATACCATTTATGTGTGTTGTGGTGCTTCAATGAACAATTTTATTTCCATATGAAAAGGAAAAAGACTGGAGAAGTTATTACAGGAAAATACTATCATGTGGAGAAGACCATATGTTTGACTGAGGATTTTATTATATTAAGCACCAGCTGTCTTTGGCCATTGAAACTTTCTTGGACAGACGTGTGCTTGAGTATTCTAAAAGCACTTTTTGGATAACCAATATAATGTTTGGCTTCGGGGACTTTCTCTCTCATATTTTTGCCAGATGAGTGAAAATACTTATGCTGTCCCTCAGATTTAGCAAGAGAAACATTTTAGAGCACTGGAATGAGGTACTGTGGAAGGTTGTATAATTACCTCCCATTAAGGTCTTTAAAAACAGAGTGGCTATTTATATTCCTGGAGTTGTCTTAATGAAACTCTTTCTACAGGGGAAAGATTCTGATTCTGTGATGGTTTCTGAGGTCATTTTAGGTCTTGTTTTGAATAGTTTTAATGTATTAGATTAGTTTGCTTCAGAAAAACATTTTTGTTCTGAAAATTGGGTCTTAGACTTGTTCTATCATAAAATTATGGTGTAAATCTTAATTCTTTAATCATTTTGATGAGGATGAGATAAATGAAATAATAAATGTACGCACTCTGTTGCTGTTTAGAAAAGAGCTTGAAAGAGAAAATATAACATTTTGTGTCCAATTGCTTTTTAATCTCTAAACAGCTGAACTGCTGTGATGGTTGAGACAATTAATACAAGAGATCTGTATTTTGAAGAAATAATAAGTGAGAATGAAAGTCAGGGAAGACCATTGTTTCACAGAGGTGACCTAAGAGGTTTCAGTTCATACCAATATTATGTGCTCAGTTCCGTGGGTTACAAGAGCAGGCTTTTTTCCTTCCCAACTTTGAGGATTTTGTTCTGCACAGACAGTCCTTTCTTGTCCCATGTCCATTACATCATCTCTTTCTTCATTATTTTCCCCAGACTTTACATCTGTTCTTTCTCCTGTATGCTGTTAAGGGAGGAGGCAGAGTGGTAAAGTGAAAAGTGCACTGGTTTTGAATTAGACAGACTTAGGTTTAAATCTTGCTTTATCGTTCAATATCAGGATTGCCTTAATCAGGTTATATATTCCCATCTGAAACCTCTGAAATAATTTCTGTTACAAAATGAGTTGATGTCTGAAAAACATCTTAACACAGTTCCTGACACATAATAAATTCTCAGTAATGATTAAGCATTATGGCTGTATTTTCATATGGTGTGTCAAAATACCACTGCCTACTATAAATAGGATTATTGTAAGCCTGACAAAAGAGATACAAGTAGGCTATAGAGAATGGAATACATGATAATGAAAACAAGCAATATCTAAAATAAGTAGTCAAAAGTAAGTAACAGGAAGCATTATGTTTTTTAGGAAACATTATTAACATAGACAATTTTAGTTAATATGTGCAGGTACCTGCCTTTAAACCACATAAACACTGTGAATAGCATTAAGTTCTTGTTCTCAGGTATAATTTGAAGATATATGCCTCTGGCATAATATTCCTTAGTTATAGGCCACTATGAAGAAATAATATTTTGGATATATGTTTGAAAATGCAAGTGTAGATCCAGGTGGCATGTTTGTGAAAGCATGTGATGTTTTCCAAATCAAAGGGGCTGTGTGGCATGAAGGTCAAGAGCATGTGTTTTGGAGTTCAGGGCTGGACGTGTATTCCAGGTTTATAGAGCAGAGCCGTGTTACCTCGGGCAAGCCACCTTACTACTTTGTGCTTCATGTTTTCATGTGTACTTGGTGATAATAATAGTCTTACGCAATATAGTTCACCTGTGTGCATGTGTGTATGACAGGTGTCCTCAAACTACGGCCTGTGGGCCACATGCAGCCTGCCTAGGACATTTATCTGGCCTGATGGGTGTTTTTGCTGCTGCTGCCTGTCCTGCTTAGCAGCCGACTCATCCCAGGGCCCGCAGTCTGGCCCTCCAACGGTCTGAGGGACAGTGAACTGGCCCCCTATTTAAAAAGTTTGAGGACCCCTGGTGTATGATATTATGAACTATTATATGAAAGGGAGCATAACACTCTTTGCTTTCATGAAGACTAAGTGTTCAGTATTTATGAGGTGCTATTGTTATCAGTAGTAATAGTAGCAGCTACAGGAAAATAGTGCTACTTGGAAATGATTACATTTGATGATCTTCCCAGAATTATTTTATGTTTGACATTGATTAATCCCTGCAATATCTTTAAGACTAGGAATAGCCACTGTTTGAGCCTAAAACAAGAAGTTCAGGATTATATTTTGTTCATTGATAAAGAAGTTAAAGAGGGCTACAGTTTGGAAAGTTACTCCAGTCACAGACTAAGGATCTATCATATATGTGCATTTGTAACTAAGATACAGTACTTTGTCTAACTTTAAGAAATGACTTTTTTCAAGGAGATAAAAATTTATTGTGAAAACATCAATTGCACATTTATTTTCTTGTAAGGCATATCTCTAGTCTGTGTCCCTGGGACTTACACACACACAATTCAATTCTTACAACAGCTCTGCAAGGGACATATTATTGTAGAAATGGAAAAACTGGAGATTGGAAAGATTCTGTGGATTGTAAAGTAATGGGTAAACTGAGTCAATGAGAGAACTCTTAACTCTTTACTGGGTCACCTTGCTTCTGTAAAGTATAATCATTTCCTCAGAGTGTGACTATTATGCTACTCTGTAGACATCAGCTATATTTTATGTTCAGAAAACACAGGTTTAAAAAGAAATTTCACTCTCTGAAATCAATCTCTATTAAGAAACACGAGTGCATTCAGATGGAGAAGTGCTGAAGGTCGGAGGCTTGGCAAGCAAGTCTCTGGAGGCAGAAAGAGAAGTGAATTCATTCCAAAGACACTCAGGGCTCCAGGTATTCACAAAAAAACAGAAGGCTAGCCACAAGGAGCATGGGAAAACTGATCAATAGACCAACTGGAAAATGTGGCCACAGTGACAGAGGGGTTAGATTGCAGCTGCGTTAATGAAGCAGGTTCTTGTCAATTTGGGGTGAACCATGCTGACAGCCAGCAGCGTGCACCAAAGAGTAAATCATGCTCTCTGGAGGCCTCTCGCAGAAGGGAGGCAGCTAATGAGATTCCCACATCACTCTGCTGAGGGGTGAGGCTCATCAGGAGCAATTGACCTAGAAACCGAAGCTAATATTTCATGGGGTAGCTTATAGTCAAGCCTCTGCTGGGATAGGTGGGTCCAGATGAGATTTGTAGTTTGGCTAAGCTGACTTAGTGACAGAATAGCCCTGACTTTTGATACGAGGCCTGACAGGGCTTTTTTAGGCTGGGTCTGCATGGGTAAGTCCTACCATAGAAGAAGGCTAGATAGAGTAGCCTGAATAGTCCTGGTCTTGTGTGTAGAGAAGAGAATAAAAACGCGGGAGTCCAAGACCTAGATCCAAATTTCAGCTTGTTCGCTTGTTTCCTGTAATGTTCAGTAGTTATTTACTTTCTTAGACCTTATTTTCTTAGTGTTTAAAATGGGACTAAGAATACTTACCTCAAAATGCTTAATATAATGGACCTAAATTTTTGGTGTACAGTATCCATATGGTAAATATTGGTTCTATCAGTCTCCAGGAGGCAAGAACTGATAACCAGTATACTATATATTTTTTCCTGATTGTAATTTACTCACATTTTTTGCTCTTTTCCTAAAGTTTGTGATTCATTTATTCATTCATCAATCAGTTATTGAACATATACAACAGGCGTCCTCAAACTATGGCCTGCAGGCCCCATGCAGCCCACCTAGGACATTTATCTGGCTTGCCTATCCTACTTAGCAGCCAACTCATCCCGGGGCCTGCAGTCCGGTCCTCCAATAGTCCGAGGGACAATGAACTGGCCCGCTGTTTAAAAAGTTTGAGGACCCCTGAATACAGCATGCTGGGCTCACAGAGGTAGAAGATACGGCCTTGCTTCTAAGCTGGTAACTTGGAACCGTAACTTCCTTACAATGGGATGAGTGCAGGATGCTAAGGGAGTGTGTAGGACAGGCAGAGAGATGGTGATATGTACAGTGTGTGTATAAAACGTGAATATGGCTTATCTAGGTGGAGGATGATGAAAATAATGAGACATTTCCTGAAAAGTGTAAGATATACAGTACGAAGGCCTTGCATAGATATGAATGGGTCTGTTTCAGGGACTTTAGTCCACTTATAATGTGTAAATGTCATCCGTCAAATTAGTCAAACCGACTCCTCGTCAAAGCCATACATTTCCATGCAGCATTCTCTTTTGCTCCTTCTTACCGCCTACCCTCGGCTCCAGCTGCATCTCGTTATCTAGTTTTCTACACTGCTTAGCAGTGTAAACTAACAAAGCTCTAGAGCTAGGCTTTGGAATTTTCAGACATAGCCTAGATGCTTTTTAAAACAATTTATTCACAGTCAGTGCCATAGATGTGTTAGCTAAAGAAAAGTAATGTTGAAAGTTTTAGCATTTCAAAGCAGTTGCTTCTATACTTTAGATACAGCCTTGAAAAGAAGTATTATAAATTGAATAACAAAAAATGATGACAACTTTCTATTCCTAAGATGCATGTTATCCTAAGTGTCCATTGTGTGTGATAATGGAACTAGTTTAAAGATCCTGTTTAAATGTCCTTCAAAATATTCTATCAGAGCAAATGGTAGAATTCTAGAACTCTGTACCTCAGCTGGCTTGTGGGAGCTGAAGGCAGCACTAAGCTGAAATTATTTGTATAATGCTCTATTCGAGAGACCCAAATCAGTCCTCCTGTATGCAATTGTGATTTTATTTTAGTTTAGAAAAAAAATGTTAGAAAACCTCTTTTGGACAAAAGATTTTTTTTGTTGGCATGTTAATGGAATATATATCTGCAAAATGTCACTTTGCCTGACAAAGTCTTAAGTACAGGGAAATGCATACACACATAAAAAGAATTTTGAATATAAACATTTATATTACTAGAAAAGTGATAACCAATGACTCAGGGATCCAAGAGGTGCTTATTTATTCACATAGAGCTTGGCTGCCTCTTTCTAGTGCTTCTAGAACATATCAGATAATTTCTTAACTGGCTTAAAAGGCAGCAGTTTAAACATACCTGATCTCTCCCGGTACAGGATGTAAAGGCCGAGAGAAGGCATGCTTTTGGGGACCTGTAGTTTTATACTCTGCTGGTTCAAATCTCATTGTTTATGAAGAACTATGATAGAAAACCAAGGTAATTAAAGGGAAAATTTTATGAACCAATTATTAATATGTTTCCTTGTCACACTACAGGAAATGGGCCAAAGCTCAGCAAATATTGAGTCTCTATGTTTTGTTTGTTTCAACAACCTCATTTAACTTACAGTCTTTGAAAGGGTGGTACAGGTTGAAGGTAGCCATCTGTGGTGTCCTGTCTGTGTATCAGAATTGTCTTAGCAACAGGGAAAGCAAATTATAGATATATTTCTTCTTTTTTTCCTATCTTTTTTTTAAATTAAATCATAGCTGTGTGCAACAATGCAATCATGGGGTACAGTGTGGTATTTTGATATACAATTTGAGATATTTTCATCAAACTGGTTCATTTTCATAGTTGTTATGTCAAGACATCTATATGTTAGAAAGATTCACTTGTACCCTTGATATGTTTCTTCTTAATCTGGTATAGAAACCTAAGGAAACAGGAGAACTATTACGAAGTGCATGTTCAGAAGAAATTCGCTATTCTACATTCAGAACTGGGAAATAAAAGGAAAACTAAATATTCCCTAAAATTTTTACTTTTATGTAAGAATTTCTAATTCTTCAGAAAGTGACTGCATTAGTTGGGTTCTGCTTAAGTGGAAGGTCATCAGTGTGTGAACATAAACTGTATAGATGTTTAATGGGAAGGTATTTAGAATTATGTTTAAGAAATGACAGACCAAATAGAAAGTGCTAGTTTGCTAATAGGAACAGTAGACTTGAAATGAATTATTTGCTGAGACATTTACAGGGAAAGGCAGAGCACAGATGCCAGCAACAGACATGAGTTTCCCCAGAGAGGAAAAGAGGAACGATGGTGGCGCAAAACCAGATGATCAAGGTATTAGGAAGTGAAGCCTGACAAAAGCTCCAGGCCAGATGGACCCATCCATAATGTGAAATGGAAAAAGGAATAGATAAGCCTTTCCCGCTCCTCAGGTTCCAAATCAACAAGGTCTTGAATTAAAAGAAAACACTAATGTATTTAATTTAGAACAAGAAAACTGAAGACAAATTTAGCCATAAAAATAATTTTTGCTGACAATAAAACCATGTATTTTGCAGGTTATACATTACTTAAGGTTTAGTTGAAATTTGTAAAATGAATTGACAAAATATACTCTTAATCCAACTTATTGTCATCAAAATGATTAGATTATACTAGTTGTCCAAAGAATTAATGCTATATAGATATATGTAAATAATATTAGGTTATAAAAATGGCCTTTAGCATCAGAAAATATAAATATCTCAATACTGTATGATACTAATGAAAAATGAAGAATCATTAGAAAGGATAAGGTAAAGCGTGAACTAGGGGATATCTTTGAGGGAATCTGTTGAATAGGAAGAAGAAATTCATCCTATTTCAAGTATTCTCCAAAGAAGATAATTTCCTGTTTTTAGATCACTGTATGCTAGCACTATTCTTAGTGGCCCAAGGGTCTGCAGAACTCACCAGGTTATGAGTGCAGAAGAAGGGAATGTTGGCAGTTAATCCAGAAGTTCCATAAACTCCACCACTAGGGGCTTGGTCCATTGCCAAGGTCTAAGTTCATATCCCTCCCCTGAGTAGAGCAATTTTTCTTGAATTCTTTTTAGGATCTCTGGCTACACCCTTTTGTCTCTCTGATGTATCCTCCCCCTTTCCAGAATATTTCTTCTAGTGTGAGGGAGTTTCTTGTGTCTACGTTGTGGTTTTTCTCCAATTGCATCCTGACTTTCTCTGGTTGTTGCTCACAGCAGCATGCACTGGAGATGCTGGCAGTGATGGGGACATTGCTGGTGTGCGGGGGCACTCAAATCTCCCCAGGACAACCAACATCTCTTGTTGCTCTCACTTGCACTGCTCTCAGCCACATCACAGACACCACGGTCCCATGAAGCTTTCTGCTGAGTAAGGGGTCACTTTGCTTTGGTTGCTTCTTCTGTCACTGCAACTCTAGGGTTTCACCCCTGTCTCCAAGTTTATGGTCTGCACATGAACTACTCATAGTGAAAAAAAGTGCTTTTTGTTGTTGTTGTCATTATGTCTATTTAGAGTGGCCCCACAGCAGAGTTGCTCGATACCCTAGTAGTAAATCTATTTTACCATTGAAGACTTCTCCCTTTATTTTGGTTTACTTTTCTAATTAATCTTGGCTTTACTCAACTCTTTTTGGTTGCAAAACTTTAAGAAATAGTTGCATAAATGACATATTCAAATATAATTCAGTATGATTTGCAACTCTATGAACTGTACAAATAAATTGTCAAGATATTGGGGCACTGACATCTTTATGAGAACAAAAATTGTGTCCTATTTATCTGTATAACTCTACATGATGGCCAGAAATTTTTCTTAACCAATTTAATATCTTTATTTGAGAAAGTTAAAGTAAGAATTAGGGGACACTCTCATCATAGCAGTTTAAAATTATTAATATTTAAAATCTTATTTTCAATTTTATTTCACTTTTTATGTTTTGCATATTAATTTTTATCATTATTATTTTTGGTACAAGTTGAAAGTCTTTTGGTTAATAATAAATTTTCTTATTTATTTAACTACCTAATATAAATATATCAAATGTATCTGAATTGACAAAGGATTGTTTCTTGGTGGCCTTCATTGCTTGGGTCTATTTGTTATAATCCCTTTATTAAAATTCAAGTAAAATCAAATGTTTGAAAATCTGTTATTTTTTTCAGACATGGAATTGTTTTCATTCATGGTACAATTACTATCATCAGCATCCTTTTATTCCTTGCCATTTGTGGGTAGGTCTATGTTGGTAATTGTACCAGAGAAGTTAAATTCATTTTAAATGTTTACTGATCACATGTGATGTATCAGGTACCATGATTGATACTGGGGACATGGAGGTGCATTAAATGTGGTAAGGGTGTGCTGATGTGAAGTGGGAGAGGGATAGTTTGTTTCATATGGAGGAAACAGCATATGCAGAAAGCAGAGTGTGGAAAATACATGGGCTGGATGAGGTCTGATGAATGGTCAGGCAGGGTTGAGGTTTAAAAAGTGGGGAGTCTGTTCCTCCACGCTGTATAATCCAAGATTGTAGATTGCACTGAACAAACCAAACCTCATGTCTTATAGATTATTTCCTCCAAATGATTCTAGTATTTTAGGAAATACTAGATAGTATACAGAGATGCTTACTCCAAACTCTGATGATATAAAAACAATTAAAAATGAAACACCAGCAGTGCAGAAGTGTTCCCTTTTCTTCACATCCACACCAACATCTGCGGGCTACTCTTACTGGAGTTAGATGATATCTCAATGTGGTTTTGATTTGCATTTCCTTGATGATTAAGTATGATAAACATTTTTTCATGTATCTGTAGGCCATGTGCCTGATTTCATATAGAATTAAGAATGCTTACATCACTTTGGTTAATATATACCTCATCTCACTTAGTTATTGTGTTAAGACATTTATACTCTATACTAATAGATCCAATATGTACCCTTGCATTATGCACCATAGGTGTGATCCCACCATTGACCCTCCCTCAATCTGACCTCCCTGCTGCATTCCCATCCCCCCTCCTCTCTCCTTTATCTTGGGCCATATTTGTGATCTATTCTTCATAGGAAAGTGTGAGTGATTGTAAATTGGTTTCATAATAGTACTGAGTACATTGGATATTTTTTCTTCCATTCTTGAGATACTTTACTAAGTAGGATATGTTCCAGCTCCATCCATGTGAACGTAAAAGAGGTAAAGTGTCTTCAGAGAAGCTTCTGTTCAAGTGTCTTGCTCACAATGAAATGAGATCACTTGATCTTTTCTTATTAATTAGTTTGAGTTCTTGGTGGATTCTAGTTATCAAATCTTTGTCAGAAACACAACCTGCAACTATCTTCTCCCATTCCGAGGGCTGTCTGCTTGCTTTACTTACTATGCAGAAGCTTTTTAGTTTGATCAGATGCCAGGAATCTATTTTTGGTGTTGCTTCAATTATCAGTGGGGTCCTCCTCATAAAATATTTTTCCAGGCCAATTTCTTCAAGTGTTTCCCCCGCACTCTCTCCAAGTATCTTTATAGTTATATGTCTTAAGTTTAAATCGTTTATCCACTGAGAATCAATTTTTGTTAATGGTGAAAGGTGTGGGTCCAGTTTCAGTCTTCTGCAAGTTTCCAGCCAATTCACCCAGTACCATTTGTTAAACAGGGAATCTTTCCCCCAATTTATGTTTTTGATAAGCTTATCAAAGATCAAATGATGATAAATGGTTGACATACTCTCTTGTTTCTCAATTCTGTTCCCCACACATCTACCTCTCTATTTTTATGCCAGTACCATGCTGTTTTGATCACTATAGATTTATAGTATAGCCTGAAGTCTGGTATCATGATACCTCCTGATTTGTTTTTATTTCCGAGTAATGTCTTGGCTATTTGAGGTTTTTTTCTGATTCCATATAAAAAAAGTACTATTTTTTCAGATCTTTAAAGTATGACAATGGTGCTTTAATAGGAATTGCATTGAATTTGTATATTGCTTTGGGTAGTATGGACATATTAACAATGTTGATTCTCTCCAAGCATGAGCATGATACAGAACCAAAAGTCATTTTACAACAAAGATATTTGCCCAGAATGTTTATTGCAGCCCAATTCATAATTACCAAGTCATGGAAGAAGCTCAAGTGCTCATCAACCCATGAATAGATTAATAAATTATGATATATGTATATGATGGAATATTATACAGCCTTAAAAAGATGGAGACTTTACCTCTTTTATGTTTACATGGATGGTGCTGGAACACATTAAATATCTCAAGAATAGAAGAAAAAGTATCCAATGTACTCAATACTATTATGAAACCAATATATAATCACTCACACTTTCACGAAAGATAAAACACAACTATAGCCCAGAATGAAGGATGGAAGAAGAGGGTGAGGGGAGGGGAGAAGGGAGGCCGGGTGGAGGGAGGGAGGATAATTGGTGGGACCTCACCTATGGTGCATATTACAAGGGTACATGTCAAATCTATTAGTGTAGAGTATAAATGTCTTAACACAATAATTAAGTGAAGTAAAGGCTATGTTAACTAGTTTGATGTAAGCATTCCAAATTGTATACCAAACCAGCACATTGCACCCCATAAATGCATTAATGTACACAGTTATCATTTAATAAAAAAATTATTAAGAGAAAAAAATAAAATTGTGGAAACTGAAAGAAATAAATAGCATCTACAATTAAAAAAATGAAACAAAGACGTTTCTGATGGAAGTAGGAGGGTGGTGCATATTTCAAAAAGTGGAGTACTGTGTAAGGATGCTTGGTAGTGGCTGGGAAAAACTGTAGAATAATCATGCAATAACCAAAGAGGGAATTCACATAATACAGGGGATCACTGTGAGAGTTATTGATATGAAGTTAACACCTGGAGCCGCTACTGCTAATGAGCTAACTTCCCTGGAAAATACCTGCTATCAGCATCTTTTATAAGCAAAGAAGTGCTAAAACAGCTCCAGCACAATCCACGGGGGAAACTTCTATTAACAGAATGTTAGTGCTGGCTAAGGATGGTCATGATCTGAGCTATCAGACACCTTCTGAATACTTTAACTGGGACAACTGAAAGAGAATATCAAGTCCAATCTCTTATTTTACAGATGAGCAAACTGAGGTTCAGAGAGATAAGTGAATTGCTCAAAGTCACCCAATTGGTTGGTAACAGAGCTGATGCTAATGTCCAGTGCAATTCTCCTCTCATAGACTTTGCTGTCCCTGATCAGTCCTTTTACATTAGGTTGTTAGATAAATAGATATTTATGGGAGAATTAAGTGACCTTTCCAAGTCATTTGCTTTCAGAGCTATAGTAATAATAAAAATCCAGCCCTTTTACTTTTAGATTTGAGATCTTTCTACCGTGTCACACCACCTTTCATATATAAGCACTTACTTTCTGCTCAAGGTGATATATGATGCAGAAATGCCAAATTTCAACTTGAGTTGATTTATGTGTTTCTTTCTGTGAGAGTTAAGTAACATTTTGAGACAATTTCACCAGTAATGTGGATTTCTTTAACTTCCTAGAGATGAAAGTTACCTTGTATTTATTACATATATCTGCACATATATTTTAATATACAATTTAATAAAACTACCCAGAGCAGAGAAAGCCTATTAGGTGTGATAGTGCCACTGCCCTGAGCTCGGTTCATCAGCAGACCACTTGTCTCCACAACTGGATAGGACGGCCATGGGATTTCTGGAAGGGAGGTGTGCATGTAGAGGACAGTTGTAATAGGTAAGGCATTTCTTCGGTATTAACAGTCATTTCTAAATGAAAATGAAATCTTAGGTTTATACTACATTAAGAAATTTGTGATTGTTATTACAGGGAGGCTTTTCTTGAGAAACGTTAGCCCTGGTCAGGCTGGGTCTCAGATGGTCTGGAGACATTGGCCTGCTTGCCCTGTTCAGGTTTTTGCCCACTATCCTTCTGCCATGGGGAGGCTGTGGGCGTTTGTGCAGCTCATATGTGCCTTGTTCACCGAGTGAGACTTACGTCTACCAGAGTGCCTTTTCCTCTTTTGTAGGAATCTGAAAGTTGAGATCCAAAACCAATAGTCCTAGAGGGCAGTTATTAGGAGCTAGAGGGGAGAGGCTGGGCAGGAAAGAAACAAGAAGAGGAAAATGACAGATGAATGAGCCAGTTGGATGATTTGTGGGGGCAGGGGTGACCAGTCACCCTCAGCACTGTGCTTGGGGACACTTCCCCTCTGAAAGGGCAAGTAAGGGGCAGAGAGGCCATGAGGATGCAGTGTGGTTACTCAGAATCCCAGGAAAAGGCTGAGGTCAAAATCCCAAGCCCAGCTAAATACAGGGGCATGAAACAAATCTCTGGGGAAAGCTTAGGTGGCATCCTAGGGTGGCTGGTGCAACAGGAGCGAAATAAGTGGATATGCTCAGGTGGGAATAGAACTCATAGTTCTGTAAGGGTTGTCTGGTGTTAGAAGCAGTAATTCCCAAACCTAACTGTATATCATAAGCCCCTTGGGACCAGATTCCCAGGGTGGTGGTTAGAAGATGCATTCTGACCTTATGGGTCTTGGCTCAAGACCAGGAGTATGTGTTTTTAAAAGCCCACTACTGGATTCTGATGTACAACTGGCAGCTGGATTTAGATTACATTCCTCTGAAAATTCTTTATAGTAGGAACACCATGATTAAATGATTATATTGTAATGTTTAATAAAGACTCTGGAATGCTTATAAAATACCACCTGCACTTTACCATTTTTTTTTGCTCCGTATAAAGGTCATACAAACAAGAGGCAAGACTTCACTCTCCTATTCTTATGCCATCTTGGGAAAATCACTTGAATAAGCATCAGTGGGATCAACACACAGATACAAAATTGAAATATAATCTCATGCCTCCAGGGCATAATGGAAAGGAGTACTTACCCACTAGACTCCGGGCATGAATAAATAGAAGTATTGACCACCAGTCAGAAATAATCATTGTAGTATTTTATAAAAGATGAAGGATGCTTCTTCAGACATGTAGCTCAAAGTATGCCGTTTAAAGAAATGCACACTTTATTAACCTTTCTGTAGTTCAAGTCATTAGAAAATGGTATTGAATATTTTCAAATATCAGAGAAGGTGAATTTACCATGAGGCAGCTTGTTTGAGCAAAAGGAGTACTTGATTTTACTTCAAGAAATATGGGTTCTAGTCCTCATTTAGCTACTAAGTAGTGGGATGAACTATACTCTAGTGTCTCAGAAGAAGCCTAAGGGTGCATCTCCAAAGTTTCCCAAGGTCTAACATTCTATGATATTTGCCATTGTGAATTAGGCTTCTCACAAGTGGATGTGTCAGATGACTGCAGTAATCTAGTGGTTGGCAGAAAATGCATCAATGTAGCTTATATTTTTCTGGCAAAATACTATAACTGACAAAGTCATTTTGGGGTTTACCATTCATAGATCTCTTTAATTAAAAAAAAATTCAACCTGTTTTGGGCGGTGCCTATGGCTCAAAGGTTCAAATCCAGCCCCCCCCAAAAAAAAAAAATTCTATGTGTTTCGTTCTGGGATCCTTTATCTATTTTTTTCTAGACCATCTTGTCTTTCATTCATCAATATAACAAACAATTATAGACACTTGTTATTTTTAAGACACTGGCCTGCAAATAAGTACTTTGGAAAATCTATTCCCCAAGGAATATAGAGAGTAATAGAAATTTGAGAGTAATAAGAAATATATAATGCCCAACAAGCTAGAATAGTGATGATTATCCTAAGAATTCAGAGTAGGAGAGCTTATTTCTGGGATGAGTCAGATTCAAAGAGATGGCGTCTGTGTTGCATACTAAAGTTCAGGAAAGATTCGGAGGTGGAAATTTGGTGAGGCATGGGACTTCAGGCACAGAGGATGAAAGAACTGGATCATGTTTTGAGAACAGGGAATAATTTAGTTTGGTGCATAGGATATGAGAAGAGAATCCCTGGGAAATGAGCTGAAAAATAGGTTGGATAAGTGATGACAAGGCATCTGTAGTGGGGATCACAGGCCTGACTTTTCAGGAAGCAACTTTCTACCATTCAGGAAGTGTCTGGGGTTGTTAATTTGTTATTTCTATGTACAGACTATCATGGTGATCAACAGCTAATGTAACAGACTATCATGGTGATCAATTAGCTGTTGATCACCATGATAGTCTGTACATGTGTGTTTTTCTTCCCATGAAGGTCTATTTTCAGGAGACTTTTGACTGGTATCCTGGCCTTGAAACTTGGCCTTTCATAAGTAATACTTGATGCTAAAGGACGGTTCGATTTTTCCACTTTCTTGTATGTCATGGTGATAAGAAAATTTCAAATAATTTCCACCAATTTCTGATCTTCCCAGTGCTATTTGTTTTATTCCTCTGGCAACCATTTTGCCTACCTCTTTAAATCTATTATTATTATTATTATTATTATTATTATTATTATTTAGAGACAGAGTCTCATTATGTTGCCTTCAGTAGAGTGCCATGGCATTATAGCTCACAGCAACCTCAAATTCCTGGGCTTAAGTGATTCTCTTGCCTCAGCCTCCCAAGTAGCTGTGGCTCTGGCCACAACACCTGGATATTTTTACAGATGGGGTCTTGCTCTGCTCAGGCTGGTCTCATACCTTGTGAGCTCAGGAGATCCACCCGCCTCAGCCTTCCAAGTGCTGGGATAACAGGTGTGAGCCACCACACCGGCTTTTAAAATCTATTAATTTCAATTAGATCAGTAGATGATCTAAACAAAGGGAGGGGTAGGAGAATGAGAGATTGGGAAAGGGGAGAAGGGAGGGGGATCATGGTGTATGGCACACCCCTTGGGGGTGGGACATAATTACAGGAGGGACTTTACCTAACAACCACAATCAGTGTAACTTAATTCTTTGTACTCTCAATGAATCTCAAACAATAAAAAAAGTAAAAAAAAAAATCTATTAATCTTACCCTATTGGTGACATTTATGCTCTTCCTTATACCATAGTACTTGCTATGTTAATTATTTATGTATCTTCCAAAAGGTAATGTGTTTTCAAGGGCAGATAATCCAAAATATGATTTTTAAAAGACTGAAATCACTACATTGCATTATTTAACTACTTGGGGCTAGCTTTGGAGGAACTGGAGGTAAGGGAACTTTGATTTAGATCCGCAGCCTTCTCTTACCTTTTCCCTCTTTTACCAGTGGCCCTGACTTTTCTCTCCGAGGCAATGTTTTCGGATTGTTCCTTTCAAAATCTACTATTAGTGGCCAGAGTAGATTGTTCATGCCTGTAATCCTCGCACTGTCAGAGGCCAAGGCAGGTGAATTGCTTGAGCTCAGGAGTTGGAGACTAGCCTGAGCAAGAGTGAGACTCTATCATTACAAAAAATAGAAAAACTAACTGGGCATGGTGACACATGCCTGGAGTCCCAGCTACTCAGGAGGCTGAGGCAAGAGGATTACTTGAATATAGGAGTTTGAGGTTGCTGTGAGGAACAGTGCTCCATAGCACTCTACCCAGGGCAACAGAGTGAGACTCTGTCTCCAATGAACAGACAGAGGAAATCTGCTGTCAGTGATGCTCCTTTAAAGTCATTTACACAAGGGTTTAACCAACTGATAAGTGAAAGTTATCTTTTATATGTTTATTTGATTTTAATAGCTTATATATGAATAAATATTAATTGCTTATAATAGCTCTCTTTTATCACATTTATTTGCTTCTCATAGCTTATAATATCCTAAGCCAAAGAAGTTGTTTTCTAGTTGGGTATACTGGAGGCAGAGAGGCATTCCTGGCTTATTATAGGTAATGTATTCTTTACCTTCTCCCATCCGAATCAGAAGTATGAAGTATTTGATTAGACATTTCTAAAGCTCCTTGTTAGGTCTGACCTTAAGTTTAGTGAATGCGCATAGTATTTTATACCTACAAATGTCTTGCTTCTAGTTTGCATTTAGAAAATGTTTTATTCCTCAAGTGTTTGATGTTTTCTCCTTACGTCTAATGAAAATTCTGTACTCCTGACGGAATTCAGAAAGCACTGTTATTTCACCACGGTAGTTTAGAAAAATTTAAATTAGATTTGTACTCCTCAAAATCACAGTCTGTTTAGGCATAAGACAGTTAGATGCAAATAATATAGGAAGTAGCAGGTGTATTTGTTACACGTGGATTTGACCTTTGGGAAAATAATATAAGGCCTGGCCATGTCAGAGGTTCAGTGGAGAGATCCAGCCGAGTAGAAAGTCATTTGTGCACAGGAAAACTAGTGTTGTTCATGTGATTACTGATATCAGAATTATATTCTTTCTCTGATAAGTGAGGAGGGGGGAAAGAAAGCACCACACATGTGCTAAAGACAGAGAAGCATTTAGTGCTGATCTTGGCAAGTCAGGCTCCTTTAAGTCAGCTGACTTTTATAACACATTGTCATCAATGTTGTCATTGTGGCTAAGAATGCTGTGTTTTATTCTGATTTTCACAATGATAATTATGCTATCTTTAAGAAGTTTTTTTTTTGAGACAGAGTCTCAAGCTGTTGCCCTGGGTAGAGTGCTGTGGCATCACAGCTCACAGCAACCTCTAACCTTTGGGCTTAAGCAATTCTCTTGCCTCAGCCTCCCAATAGCTGGGACTACAGGTGCCCATCACAATGCTCAGTTTTTTTTTTTTTTTGATCATAGTTGTCATTGTTGTTTGGCAGGCCCAGGCTGGATTCAAACCTGCCAGCTCTCGAGTATGTGGCTGGCACCCTAGCTGCTGAGCTACCGGCGCTGAGCCTAAGAAGTTGTTTTAAACAGGAAAAAAAAGCAGGCAGGAAGTTCTGCTGTCTGACAAAATAGATTTATCAGGAAGCAAAAGTAAAATTATTGTCAATATAATGTAGTTTGGGAAATGCTACATAAGTGTCTCAATCTCAAAACAGGCCACCTTTTGACTTAAATCTGTGTCACAAATATCACCCCACTCACTCTTTGGCAGCTCTCACAGGAGCTGATCCATTGATGTTCCCGCTCTCAGAACACCATGCAGATAAACTGTGGTGAGCGGAGTGTGTGGGGAGAGTAGGGCTGAGGAGGCTGGGTCTGGGGATTAGGGGTGTGGGCACTGCCTGAGTGAGCTGATGGAGGTGAGTGAACCGTTTGCATAGCCAGCAGGAAAACACAGGCCGGCGGCCTCCCAAAGGGGAGTGCTACCATGGGGGCACAGGCAATCACATGTCACCAAATCTTTTATTGAGTAAGACAAATCTTAGGGCTGGTATTACACATTTTTTTTCTCATTAGATACTTAGTTTGTGAAAAGTCAAAATGGAGATGTTTTGTTGGAAAAAATGTTACACTGAAACATCATTTTAGCCTCATTTTTAAACCATGGAAACATGGTTCTTTTTCCTGTCAAAGTTATGTCTCTGGGCATTTTTGTTCCTTAACGTGCATGGGCACAAAAGTGTTTTAAATACTGGCATTGCCACTTAGGATTAAAGTGTTCTTGTGCAAGTTAAACACTCACCCTGGTCATCGTCCACTTTCTCCTTTGTGAAGTACAGACAATAACCTGGATGAAATTTTTAAAGATCGATGATTGTTATGTGTGTATCATCTAGCTGAGTGCTTATGTATGGTCAATATTCACATTAGGTAATATCATTATTGTTGACACACCTATCTCTCTGTTGACACAGTCTAAAAATTCTTTCCTTCTGGAAATAAGCTTTTTGGTCAATCTGAACACACATAAATGTTATTTTCTATGACTCTGCAATGAGGAACACTGGGCTGAGTTGCTTTTTTTTAATGTTACAAACATCTGCATTTTAACTTGACATCAAATAAGCGAGTGAAGAGAATTTTGGTCTAACCTTTTTATGTAAAGAAATGTAAAGATTCCTTGCTCAAAATTGATGTGGTTCTTTTTATAAATACACTCATTGTGAAATGTGCAGTGTGACCTGCTTCTCCCTGGTGTCTTGGACAGGAGCCTTTGCTGGCTTTGGCAGAGCTCTGGGTGTGGAAACACGGAGCAGACTGAACTGAGGGATGCCCTGGGACCTTGTGTTCTTAATATACCTCAGGACTCATTCAGAAACTTCCTAAACAGAAATGTAAACTTTTCAATAACATTAACATAAGTCATGAAACTGATTCATTATCAAGTTGTACATTACTTCCTGTAGTGTATAGTTAATTCAACATTTTCAATACATTTGTTCTCTTGCATTACTCCATGTACCATAGTGGGTATCAATATCTCAGACTGCTGCTTCTGCCCGCATTTCACACGTCTCCCTCACCTCAGACCACAGCAGTCTGCTGCTTGGTTCTGTTTGCCAACAGGACTGGGAAATATAGATAAGGAAGCAGAAGACCACAGGTCCTGTGGCATGCAGGCAAAAGATGTGATAGAAATTAAATGATGTTTCAGCTGAGTTTGTTGTACTTAAATTAGGTACATGTATTTATCTTTTAACTTTTAAGGCATCGGCACTCATCAAGGGACGGTGCCGTGTGAGAGAAGGGGATTCTGGGTCTGTACTCAGCCAGCTCATCCTCTGATAGCCTTTTTGAGAAACCTCCCTTGAGATGGAGGATAGATTTTCTTTGTTAGGACACAGTTAATAATTAGAATATCAATGTGTCGGAAAGTAATTGACAAATATTGCAGAACCGGATTATGACTTTCAGGCATGTCCTGCTAGAGATACTTTACCTTTTTCTACACAAAAAATGTTAGACTAAGATTCTCTTAAGTCACTTATTTGACATCAAATTAACATGAACATCTGCTCACGTTTCTAGGCACCTTTGTTTTCTATGGCCCGTGTTTTGATATTTTGTTGGTGCTTTCCCTAATTGATACAGTACTGGGATCATAGTGGCCACTTACTCAGAAAATACTTATTGAATAAACGTGCGTTCATACATTGTTAGATTTTCTTTTAAAGAATATATTGTGCCCTTTGTTATCTAAAATAAAAAGGGGATCTATAGGATGACTGATAGTGTAGAGGGGGATAACCCGTAGATTTTATAGTCAAGAGTACCAGATTTGAAACTTATTCTATCATGTCCTTGCTAGAAAAAATAAAGTAGTTTCTCTGAGCCTGGCCTTCCTTGCAAGCAAAATGAATGTGCTTTCTACCACAGATTACATTCGGTGTAGATGAAGTGCAAAGAAAATATGCCATCAGTCAGAATCCTGGCAGGAAGCATAAGGCACACTCAACTGGGAAATTGAGAGGAGAGATTATTTCATAGGTGTTGGCAAATTTAAAGGGAATCTAGAGGATATGAAGGCACGACGCATCCTGGGGCTCGCAACAGTGGGGAATCCTTGCTATCCCGAGGCCTTAGTACTGAGAGGAGTGAAAAGTTTACAGAACCCCAAATAGTGCTGTGTTTGTGGGAAAGAGCCTTCTGGAGAGGTGGTCTTTGGTGGAGGGATGCCCTGGACCATAGCCAGGCAGGGACTGAGACCAGGGAATTAGTGTCCTGACTTCACTTCATTCACGCCCTCCCATTTCCTGCGAGTGCTCCCCCAAACAATCAGAAAGGAACCTGCTTGGCTTGGCGCCTGTTGCTCAAGTGGCTAAGGTGGCAGGTTTGAATCCAGCCCGGCCTGCCAAACAACAATGATGGCTACAACCAAAAAATAGCCAGGCTTTGTGGCGGACGCCTGTGGTCCCAGCTACTTGGAAGGTTGAGGCAGGAGACTCGCTTGAGCCCGGGAGTTGGAGGTTGCTGTGAGCTGTGATGCCAAGGTACTCTACCCAAGGGGACAGCTTGAGGCTCTATCTCAAAAAAAAAAAAAAAAAGAAAGGAACCTGCTAACAGTTCATACAGGTCGGCCTCTGGGGAATAGAGCAAGTGGAACAGAGAGAACATATATACCTACTTGGCTACCTGTGGGTTTGTGGCTCTCTCATGAGCATAGTGATTGATACCTAGCATGTAGCATGGCCAAATAATTTGTTGTCCTAATTGCAACATTTTTGAGAATGAAAGGGTGCCTGCTATTACTAAGTACCGTGGGGCAAGAGGCGTAAGGCAAATCAGGACTTTTGTCACCTCAGTAAGAGAGAGAAATAAGCCGAGGTGAATATCGATTTTCTCCCCTTCATTTACAATTTTTCTTAGATTCTTTCCTCTTACAAGACCGTAATGAGAGTATTTTGAGAAAGAAGATTGTATTATTTTAATAAAGCAATCTAGACTCATCTCCCTGTGGCAGGCTTTCCAAAGTTGGTAATTATTACCAAGTCCCTTGCTAAAATCTGCCAGAAGAGTATGAAAGATTTAGGTTATTCTTTAAACCTGAGTCCTAATTATCTTGTTTAGCGGTCTCCCCTTGCTTAGAAACTTTTGAATACTGAAGACAGTAGAGACAACAGAAATTCTATTACTCAATAGGTGGGATGTACATACTTTACATGAGGAAATTTGGTGAGCTATTACTTTTCTTTTGCCATGGCTTTTCTGTCTTATTTGTATACTGAACCCAATTACTTTGTGTGCTGGTTGTTTTGTTTTGAAAGATGCCTGTGATTAGTATTTTTAGTTTGTGTAAACATTGGTGATTGACCAGGAATGGTTTTCAGTGTCATTATGCATAACAACAAACAAGAAAAGAGAATTGTATACAGAGAATTAAGAAAATCAACAAGCATTTCAGCATCCGTTGATAGGTACATGTAAACTCAAAGATAAAAATAATTTTAGCTAAGTGACAGGTGTCAAGATGGTCAAATGTAATGGAGTGTGTTTGAACAAAAACCCTTTAATTGTGAAAATTACATGGGGTTTACCTCATATACATGTCTTAACTGGATTAAAAAAAAAGTCTTACATTTTTAATTAGTATGAGTACCTTTATGTGGTACATGTGGTGTTTTGCTACAGGCATATAATGTGAATTAATCAAATCAGAGTAATTGGTGTAGGCATCACCTCAGGCGTTTATCATTTTTTTATGTTAGGATTATTCTAGTTACACTCTTTTAGTTATTTTAAAGAATTCCCTCAACATATTATTGATTATAGTTACTTTATTGTACTATCAAATACTTTTCATTTTATTTAATTATATAACGATATTTTTGCCCTAATAGCCACCCCCACTTTATCTCCCACCTGTCCCCGCCTCCACCCCACCCATTACATTTCCCAGGCTCTGCTAACCATCATTCTACTCTCTTTGACTGTGATTTTTAACATACTTGAGAAATAAATAATCCTGGTGACCTCTGCTTGTCAATATTCCAGCTTTTATACTGGCATTATACTATGTTGTTTGTGACAGCCCTGTTAAGGTCAGTAACCTGGCCTCCTGACTTTTCTGGAAGTATTTCCTTTGCCTAGCTTGGATGAGTCCATTTGTTCATGGGCTTTTGCATTGCTCCCTTGCCATTCATCTAGGTTTGAATAAAGGCTCCTCAAGGAGTGACTTACCCCTTTCCTCTAGAGACATCTTTTTAGTTAACGATTGAGAGATTCACTTGACTGTGACCCTAATTGATTGGGGTGACATATGGCTCACTTAGTCCTAGTGTTTTCTAATCCTGTTGAATAGGAGGGTATAATCCTTGGGGAAAAATGCTTACTAATTTTCCAATGAGTTCTTTCTAGAACTTCTTGAGGTCACCCCCATAAAATAAATCGATGCATTTACACAATTTGACATCAGTAAACATGCTTTTTAAAAGGCCTATCTAACTATAAGAAGATATTTTGCCACCAAGTATATTTTTAGATTTGAAACTGAAAATTGAAGAATTTTAACCACGATAATTACCATAAAAGGTAAAGCAAAAATGTATAGGTAAGTTGGCTGACTGATTTATTTATTTGTTCACCAAATACTTTGTGAGCTTTTTTAGGTACCACACATTCTTCTAAGCATAGAGATGTGGACAGTGCCTGTGGCTCAGTGAGTAGGGCACTGGTCCCATATACTGAGGGTAGCAGGTTCAAACCTGGCCCCGGCCAAACTGCAACAAGAAATAGCTGGATGTTGTGGTGGGCACCTGTAGTCCCAGCTACTTGGGTGGCTGAGGTAGGAGAATCGCCTAAGCCCAGGAGTTGGAGGTTGCTGTGAGCTGTGACTACACAGCCCTCTACCACGGGCAATAACGTGAGACTCTGTCTTAAAAAAAAAAAAAGCATAGAGATACAATGTTGACTAAGAATAGGTTTGTTGGTCTTAATCTGATGAGATTTGCATTTTAAGTAGCGGAGACATGCAATAAGCAATTACAAAAAAAGTGAATAAAAAATAAACCATCAGAATATCAAGTACTATGTGGAGATTGCTGTGTTGTGGAGTCACAGAGTGGCTGTTCTCTAGGTGAAAGAAGGTCTTTTACAGAAGGTGACTTTTGAGCCAATGTCTGAGTCACCAGGGGCTCCAGGCCAGCCCTGACCTGGGGAGATGCCTCCCTACTCAATAGCTAGCACAATAGAGCTGGAGTCAGAATCAGTGTGGCACATTCTGGGCTCTGGTATAAGTCCAGGGAAGCTGGCGTGAGCAAGGAGAAGAGTACTAAAGATGATAAGAGGGACCTACAAAGTCCTCTTGGACTTTGTGAAAATAAGGAGTCCAGGTTTTATTCTTGTTGCTCTGGGATTTAATTGGAGGGTGATATGTAGGGAGTGAAATGATCTGATGAACATATTTAAAAGATCACTCTGGCAGCCAAGTTGAGAATTACCAAGGAAGTGAGAATGGAAGCCTGGAGATCATGGAAAAGCTATTGAACCACCAGTGAGAAACCATGGTGGCTGGCCAGAGGGTGGTAGTGACAGAAATGGGGGAGCAGTAGGCAGAATAAGATCAAGTCCTGTGGGGCTGGATGATTGACTTTAGAAAACAATCTATGTAAATATGATTGTTGAGGACTAAAATCAAAGGATTTCTTGTTTCTTACTAATTTTGCAAGACTTCCTAGGTAAGAACCTAGGAGGGATTTATGCAGGGTGGCCACTATTTATATGCTGCTGTTTATAATAGTTGGCAACTATTTTAAGTTGCACATAAACTTTATGGCCACCCTGTATGTGTCCCAGCTCTACTACATTTTCCCAGTTAGTTTTAGTGATGTATCATTTGGAATAGTGCTATTCAACTTTTCCCATGGAATACTATGGGAGAGCTCTCCATAGGTGCCTCTCAGCTGGCTCGTATTGACTTAATGCTTTGTGTTAGCCTAATTCCTGGCATCGTCACTCATACATTTTTACCGTGTTTAGGAAAGGGTAATGCTAACTTCTGAAGACGAGTTGAAAGGAAAGTATGATAGAAAGGGATGCTGTGTATAAGTAGCTTTGGAAGGTGAAATGGCCCATGGTGAGTGGATACGACAAGGAAGAAGGGGATTTGAACAAATCATCCTTAGACAGAACACAGCCTGTAAGTGATGCGGGCAACATATTACTGAAGGCCTTTACAAGCAATCTAAGGATTCCGACAAGTCCATGTCTGGTATCTTATTAAATATTTAGAAGGAGCTCTGAGGAAAAGAGAAAAAAGAAGCAAGTGAAAGGGCAAAGAGGAATAAAATTTAGAGTGGAAATAGAGCTTAAGCAGAGTGAAAGAAGAGGAGGGTAGGAATTTCATGCCCTATTCCTCCCAATAACAAGAAATAAAATTCTCAAAAAACAAACAAATAAACCTATGAACAAAACATAATCAATATTTGGTAAAAAGAACATTGACTTTAGAGTCAGGCAGGCCTGAATTTGAATCCACATTCTAAATTATACATGTATCCTCGAAGAAGGAACAGTGTCTGAGTCTTTGTTTTCTCATACACAAAGTGGAGATGTAATGTCTACATCAGAGGGGCCTTACAAAAACTTCAATGAGGTGGCAGTATTTAAATCTAACTTGTATCTTTTTATCTAAGTGTCTTTGGCAAGAGAATTAATCTTAAAACTTTGTTTCTCTCATGTCAAAAGACAAATTAAAACTCAGAGTTAAGGTTGGAAGTTAATTTTTCAGGTAAATGGCATTCAGAAGAAAAGAGGGGTTGCAATCTTACTTTCAGATACATGTGGATTTAAAGCAACTAAAGTCAAAAAAGATAATGATGGTCACTTCATATTGGTCAAGGGAAAAATACAAGAAGACATTTCAATTCTAAATACTTATGCGCTCAATTTAAATGCTCCCAGATTCTTCAAACAGACCTTGCTTCGTCTGAACAATATGATACCTATAACACCATAGTAACAGAGGACTTCAACACCCTCTTTCAGAGCTGGACAGATCCTCTAAATAGAAATTAAACAAAGATATTAGAGATTTAAATGAAACCCTAGAACAACTGTGCTTGATAGATGTATATAGAACACTCCATCCCAAAGGTAAAGAATATACATTCTTCTCATCATCTTATGGAACATTCTCCAACGCCCTGGTCTGGATGGCTTCACACCAGAATTCTATCAAATTTTCAAAGAAGAGCTTATTCCTATACTGCAGAAATTATCCCAAAAAATTGAGGAGGAAGGAATCTTCCCCAGCATGTTCCATGAAGCAAACTTCACCCTGATGCCCAAACCAGGAAAAGACCCAACTAAAAAGGAGAATTTCAGACCAATTTCACTGATGAATATAGATGCAAAAAGTCTCAACAAAATCTTAGCCAATAAATTACAGCTTATCATCAAAAAAGTCATACATCATGATCAAGTAGGTTTCATCAGGGATGCAAGGTTGGTTTAATATACCCAAGTCCATAAACATTATTCACCATATCAACAGAAGCAAAACCAAAGACTATATGATCCTCTCAATAGATACAGAAAAAGCATTTGATAAAATTCAGCATTCTTTTCTAATTAGAACACTTAGGAATATAGGCAAGGTGGCACATTTCTTAAACTATTGAAGCTATTTATGACAAACCTACAGCTAATATTTTACTGAATGGAGTAAAACTGAAAGCTTTTCCTCTTAGAACTGGAAGCAGACAGAGTTGTCCTCTGTCACCATTACTATTCATCATAGTACTGGAAGTTCTAGCCAATACAATTAGACATGACAAGAAAATAAAGGGCATCTGAATGGGAGCAGAGGAGGGCAAACTCTCCCTTTTTTGCTGATAATATGATCTTATATTTAGAGAACCCTAAAGACTCAACCACAAGACTCTTGGAAGTCATCAAAAAATACAGTAATGGGGTGGCATCTATGGCTCAAAGGAGTAGGGCGCTGGCCCCATATACCAGAGGTGGCAGGTTCAAACCTGGCCCTAGGCCCCCCCAAAAATACAGTAATGTCTCAGAATATAAAATCAATGTTCACAAGTCAGTTGTCTTTGTATACACCAACAACAGCCAAGATGAGAGGTTAATTAAGTACTCAACCCCTTTCACCGTAGCCCCAAAGAAAACGAAATATTTAGGAATATACCTAACAAAAGAGGTGAAGTACCTCTATAAAGAAAATTATGAAAGCCTAAGAAAGGAAATAGCAGAGGATGTTAACAAATGGAAGAACATACCATGCTCATGTCTGGGAAGAATCAACATTGTTAAAATGTCTATACTGCCCAGAGCAATACTGATTCAACACCATCCCTATTAAAATTCCAACATCCTACTTTCAAGACTTGGAAAAAATGATTTTGCGTTTTGTATGGAACCAGAAAAAACCCCATATAGCTAAGGCAGTTCTTATTAATAAAAACAAAGCTGGCGGTATCACGATACCAGATTTTAGGGTGTATTACAAGGCCATAGTGGTCTAGACAGCATGGTACTGGCACAAAAATAGAGACGTAGATATCTGGAATCAAATATAAAACCAGAAAATGAAACCAACAACATACAGCCACCTAATCTTCGATAAACCAAACAAGAACATCGACTAGGGGAAAGACTCCCTATTCAATAAATGGTGCTGGGAGAACTGGATATCCACATGTCAAAGGCTGAAACTGGACCCACACCTTTCTCCACTCACAAAAATTGATTGAAGATGGATAAAGGACTTAAATGTAAAGCATGAAATGATAAAAATCCTCAAAGAAAGAATAAAAAACACTGGAAGATATCAGCCTGGGGAAGGATTTTATGAGGAAGACTGCCATGGCAATAGCAACAACCACAATAATAAACAAATGGGATTTAATTAAACGGAAAAGCTTCTGTACAGCCTAGGAGACAACAACCAAAGAAAATACACAACCTACCCAATGGGAAAGGATATTTGCATATTTTGAATCAGAGAAAAGCTTAATAACCAGGATCTATACAGAACTTCAATTAATCCACAAGAAAAAACCCAACAATCTCATACATCAATGGGGAAGAGAGATGAATAGAATCTTCTCTAAAGACGACTGACGAATGGCTAGCAAACACATGAAAAAATGCTCATCATCCCTAATTATTAGAAAAATGCAAATTAAAACCACCCTGAGATATCATTTAACCCCAATGAGAATGGCCTATATCACAAAATCTCAAAATTGCAGATGCTGGTGCAGATGTGGAAAGGAGCATTTTTACACTGCTGGTGGGACTGCAAACTAATACAACCTTTTTGGCAGAAAGTATGGAGAAACCTCAAAGAACTCAACTTAGACCTCTCGTTTGATTCTGCAATCCCATTACTGGGCATCTATCCAGAAGGAAAAACAAACTGCTTTTGTTATAAAGACACCTGTACTAGGCTGTTTATTGAAGCCCAATTTACAATCGCTAAAATGTGGAAACAGACTCAATATCCTTCAACCCAGGAATGGATTGGTAAGCTGTGGTATATGTATACCATGGAATATTATTCAGCCATTAAAAAATGGAGGTTTTGCAGCATTTGTACTAACCTGGATGAAGGCAGAACACATTATTTTTAGTGAACCATCACAGGAATGGAGAAGTATGAATCCTATGTATTCAACTTTGATATGAGGACAATTAATGACAATTAATGACATAGGGCATGGAGGAAGAGAAGACCAGATAGAGAAGGAGGGAGGGAAAGGAAAAGAAGAAAAAAAAAAGAAAGAAAAGAAAAGAGTGACTAGTTCTCACATAAATTGATTTAATTTTGACCAAAGTACATTACTTAAACATTAATTTTTACTTCAACTTGTTAATACATTGTTTAGGATATTGCATCCTCATTTATAAGGGAAATATGTTTGTAATTTCCCCTTTATAATAATATATTTTCTCCAATTTTAAATCAGGTGTATCCAGATTATGTAGAATGATTTTGAAGTATTTCTTCTTTTTCTATTGTCTATAAGATTTGGCATGATCTAAAACAAACAAACAAACAAACAAAAAAACAACTTTGTTTCTTTATCTGTAATCCAGGAGTAATATCTACGTTATAAGATTGTTGTTGAATATGTTATCACTGC
>CAUYTI010101748.1:0-21365 GCA_963575145.1 Galago senegalensis | reverse complement strand
AGAATATTTATTGCAGCCCCATTCATAATTGCCAGGTCATGGAAGAAGGCCAAGTGCCCATCCATCTACAAATGGATCAACAAACTGTGGTATATGTACACCATGGAATACTATGCAGCCATAAAGAAAGATGGAGACTTTATGTCCTTCATGTTCACATGGATGGAGCTGGAAAATGTTCTTTTTAGCAAAGTATCACAAGAATGGAAGAAAAAGTATCCAATGTACACACCCCTATTATGAAACTAATTTATACCTTTTATATGAAAGCTATAACCTAATAGCCTAAGAATACCGGGAGAGGGGAGGGCGAGGAGAGGGGGGAAATGGGTGGAAGGAGGAGGATTGGAGGGATCATTTCTGAGGTTTACCTTACAAGGGTACAAGTGAATCTTTCTAAGAGTAGAATGTGAACTTTTTAAAATAATAACTAAGAAAATGACATGAGGGCTATGTTAACCAGTTTCATGGAAGTGTTTCGGATTGTGTGTGAAAACCCCACACTGTACCCCAGAAGTGCATTAATGTACATAGTTACCATTCAATTAAAAAAAAAAAGGAAAAAGAAAAAGAAAAAAAAAAAAGAATATTTTACCAGACACTTGGTTCTGTTCCTACAGCTCCAGCAGCAGTGCAGGTGGCGGGAGAGACTTGCACCTCGGTGCCCTGGCCCTCCTCTCCCTGGGTCAGGTTTCCAGCATCCTCATGGCCCTGTCTGGCAGCCAGACTGTCCTGAATGGCCCTTGCCCTTCCCAGAACCCGCTCTCCATTTGTAATGGGGCTCTGAGTCTTCCCAGCGCGCCTGTGATGGTCAGCACCCTCTGCGCTGGGTCCCTGGTGGCTGCACAGGGCTGCGAGCGGGAGTCCCCAGAGACGCTCGTCCCCCCTGCTGCCTTTGAGCTCTAGCTGCCTTTCTCTCCCCTCCGGACACTGCGGACATTTGCATCCTCCTGGGTGAGTGGGTCCTCATCAGAGCCTCCACTGCAACCCCGCAGACAGGAAATACGTGACTCGTTACTAAAGTTTTGAGATATACTAAAATTGAGAAACAGAAAACCGCGCTGATGGAAACCAGTGAACCTCCCAGCAGCCCCGAGGAAGTTGAAACGTGCAGGCGTGGAAATCAGACAGGCCGCTGTGGACTGTGCTTCTTGGAAGAGAAATAATGGACACAATCTGTCTCAAAACTTTTGTAGTGACCTACGTACCACAGGTCAAGCACCCAGGGACAATTTTCCCTGGCTCCACATGCCAATCCTGTCACGTACCAGAGGCAGAAGATTAAGTCTGGACACAGATCCGTTGAAATTCCTCCCTTCGAGAGCTCAAGTCATTCTCCTCTCCTGCATTCGGAGATGGCCTTGGATTTGCTTTGACTGTGGCAGAAGCGACACTGAGATGTACAATTTATAGAACGTGCAGGGCAGAGTCCTTCCTGGCCTCCCCCAGCTGCAGTGGTCTGGGGGTTTCGACACATGCTCCAGTCCTCATCTTCGTTCACATAGTGCTGACCCGCCATCTCTTTGTGTCATCATCTGTGGGTCCAAATTTCTCCCGTTTATAAGGACACCAGTTACATTCCAATGATCAGAGCCCACCTAATGACGTCACCTTAACTCACTTACCTGTGTAAAGACCTATTTCCAAGTAAGTCCCCATTCTGCATTCCTGGGGATCAGGGCCTTAGCCTGTCTTTTTTGTTGGTTTTTTTTTTTTTTTTTTTTTTTTTACTTTTTGGCCAGGGCTGGGTTTGAACCTGCCATCTCTGGCATATGGGGTTGGCACCCTACTCCTTTGAGTCACAGGCGCCGCCCAGCCTGTCTTTTTTGAAAGGACACATGATCCAATCTACAACCTAGTTTGGAACACCTGGAAATAGGCGCCTGTCTCACAAATCTGTAATAACAACTGGATTGGTGTCATTGCTTTCAATTTCCTGTTCTAAAAAAGTCTAGGTAAGCTATGAAACACTATTGTGTTATCTTTCCACAGAATTTAACTTAGTTGGAACGATCCATAAACACTTACGTCTTTGCGTGCAGATGTGATTCAATGTAGAGGTGAAGACACGTTTTTTAAAATTGGGGTATAAGTCACATACCATAAAGTTCACCCCTTTAAAGTGTACAATTCAGTGATTTTTAGTATAGACACCAAGTTGTGTAGCTATCACCTCTAATTCCAGAGCATTTCTGTCACTCCTTAAAGAGACTCTGTACCCATGAGCAGTCACCACCCCGTTGCCCCAACCCACACCCTGGCAGGTACTGATCTACTTTGTGTCTATGGATTCGCCTACTCTGGTGAATTTCACTTACATGTGTGACCCTTTTTCTGTCTGATTTCTTTTACTTAGCCTAATGTGCTTAAGGTTCATCAAGGTTAACACGGATCAGTAATTGAATAATAGTCCATCCTATGGATATACCACGTTTGTTCATATACTCATCAGTTGAGGGATATTTGAGTGTTTCTTACTTTTTGACTATTATGAATACTTTGAATAACCCTGCTATAAATATGCATGTGAAAATTTGTCCACACATGTGTTTTCATTTCTCTGGGGATGTGCGTAGGAAGAGAAAGAAACACTGAGTCATGTGGTAATTCTATGTTCAACTTTCTGACAAACCACTTTCCAAAGTGGCTGTACCATTTTATATTCCCATGAGCAATGTAGAAAGGTCCCAGTTTCTGCACATCAAAACCTGTTGGGCTTGTGATCATAGCCATTCTATAATCAAACACATTTCTTATGTTTATTAGCCATTTGTAGATTTTCTTTTCTTTTTTTTTTTTTTTTTTTGAGACAGAGCCTCAAGCTGTCCCCCTGGGTAGAGTGCTATGGCATCACAGCTCACAGCAACCTCAACTCCTGGGCTCAAGCGAATCTCTTGCCTCAGCCTCCCAAGTAGCTGGGACTACAGGCACCTGCCACAACACCTGTCTATTTTTTGGTTGTAGCCGTCATTATTGTTTGGCGGGCCCAGGCTGGATTCGAACCTGCCACCTTAGGTGTATGTGGCTGGCGCCTTAGCCACTTGAGCCACAGGCGCCGAGCCTTGTTTTAAAAGTTTTTATAAATTCTGGACACTAGCCTCTTATCAGACATGTGATTTGCAAATGCTTTCTCCCATCCTACCACAGGTTGCCTTTTCATCTTTTTGAAAGTCTCCTTCGAAGTCTTTGATTTCAATGACATCCAATTTACCTGTTTTTTATTTTGTTGTTGGTGCTTTTGGTGTCATATCTGTGAAACCATTATCTAATCCAAGGTCAGAAAGATTTACACCTGTGTTTTCTTCTGAGAGTTTTATAGTTTATCTCTTATACGAGAGTCTTTCATCCATTCGGGTTAGTTTTGGATAGAGTGTAAGATAAGAATCTAACCTTATTCTTGTGGAAGTGTATATCCAGTTGTCCCAGCACCGTTTGTTGAAAAAGATTATTATCAAAAAGATTATTGTCAAAAATTAATTGACTATAAATATTTGACTTTACTTAAGGGCTCTCAGTTTTGTTCCACTGATCTTTATGTCTAGCCTTAAGTCAGTACCACACGATGCTGGGTACCACACCTTCACAGGAAGTTTTGTAATTGGGAAGTGTGGGTCCCCCAACTTTCTCCTTTTTTCATTGTTTTGGCTATTCTGGGTTCCTTTCATTTTTCTATGAAATTTAGGATAAGTGTATTCATTTCTGCAAAAAATCCAGCTGACAATTTGATAGGGAAAGCATTGACTCTGTAAATCAGTTTGAAGAGTGCTGTCATCATAACAATATTAAACATTCCAGTCCATAAACCTAGAATGTCTTTTCATGTAGGTAGGTATCCTTTAATTTTTTCAACAATGTTTTATGGTTTTCAGTGAATAAGTCTGTACTTTTTTGTTAAATGTATTATGAAATATTTCATTCTTATTCATATTGTAAATGGGATTTTTCTTCATGTCATTTAATTGTATTTGTTTATTTTTATATTTTTATTTTTGTTTTGAGACAGTGTCCTACTTTGTCACCCTCAGTAGAGTGCTGAGGGTCATAGCTCACAACAACCTGAAACTCTTGAGCTCAACCAATTCTCTTGCCTCAGCCCCCCAAGTAGCTGGGACTACAGGTGCCCGCCACAACGCCTGGCTATTTTTAGAGACAAGGTCTCTCTCTTACTTAGACTGGTCTTGAACCTGTGAAGCTCAGGCAATCCACCCACCTCGGCCTCCCAGAATGCTAGGATTACAGGTATGAGCTACCCTGCCTGGTCTATTTATTTATTTTTGAGACAGAGTCTTGCTCTGTTGCCCCAGGCTAGAGTGTAGTGGCATCAACCTACCTCACAGCAATCTCAAATTCTTGTGTTCAAGTAGCTGGGACTCCAGGCTCCTGCCAAAACACCCAGCTAATTTTTCTATTTTTAGTAGAGGTGGGGTCTCCCTCTTGCTTAGGCAGGTCTCTAACTCTGGTGCTCCAGGGATCCTACCTCCTCGGCCTCTCAAAGTGCCAGGATTATAGGCGTGAGGCACTGCACCTGGCCTTAATTTCATTTTTAAATTATTCATTATTAATATATAGAAATATAGATGATTTTTTAATTTTTTTGCAGTTTTTTTCTTTTTTTTGGCCGGGGTGGGTTTGAACCCACCACCTCCAGCATATGGGGCCAGCGCCCTACTCCTTTGAGACACAGGCGCCGCCCTAGATGATGTTTTATGTATCCTACAACTTTCCCAAACTTTATTATTAGAGCTAGCAGTTTTCTGGGTTTATTTGTGGATTCCTTAGGATTTCCTATGGGTAAGATCATGTCATAAACACATAGACGTCATTCTGCTTCTTCCTTTCCAGTAGGAATCCTTTTCTTTCTTTCTCTTTACTCACTTCCCTAGTGGAATCTCCACCACGGTGTTGAAGACAGTTGACAGGTAGAGACATCCTGCCTTTCCTGAGTTTAGGAGGAAAGCTTTTAGTCTTCCACCACTAAGTACCATGTTAGCTGTTTGTTTTCAACAGGTGTTCTTTATAAAATTGAGGCCGTTCCTAGGAGGTATTTTTAATCTGTTTGCAAAATATATCTTATAGCATACAGATAATTCACATATCATTGTAACCCTTGAATTCTTTTGAAAATTCCAGGATTATAAGAAGCTTATGGTTGACCAGCTCCAGCTCAGATGAAAAGGGGATTCTTCTCAGTTGCTTGGTAGATCTTGGGGAAAGGGGACTAAAGCTACACCCTCCTGAGAGTTCTACCCATTTTAAGCTGAAGAGGCAGCTCAGTGCT
This sequence comes from Galago senegalensis, assembly GCA_963575145.1. Taxonomy (NCBI): domain Eukaryota; kingdom Metazoa; phylum Chordata; class Mammalia; order Primates; family Galagidae; genus Galago; species Galago senegalensis. The sequence continues at coordinate 16,087 of CAUYTI010101748.1, read as the reverse complement.
CCTGACGTAAGCTCCCAGGAGGGTCAGTGCTCATGTTTTTCCAGTGGAGAGTACAGGTATAAATGGGCTTCATTTATGAGTTTGTTGTGGAAGTGTCTTGTTCTGTGTATGAAAAAATATATTTTCTTTCTTTCTTTCTTTCTTTTTTTTTTGAGACAGGAGCCTCAAGCTGTCTCCCTGGGTAGAGTGCTGTGGCATCACAGCTCACAGCAACCTCCAACTCCTGGGCTCAAGTGAGTCTCCTGCCTCAGCCTCCCAAGTAGCTGGGACCATAGGCGCCTACCACAACACCTGGCCATTTTTTTGGTTGCAGCTGTCATTGTTGTTTGATGGGCCTGGGCTGGATTCAAACCCGCCACCTTGGGTGTACGTGGCTGGTGCCTTAGCCGCTTGAGCCATAGGTGCTGAGCCAAAAAAATATATTTTCAGAAGCCAAAAAGGAATAGGAATTTTGCTAACTTTTGAATGCATTTAGATAAGACATTGGGATTAAATGGGAAACGTGGTACCTGTGTTTTAAGAATGCAGGAAATCCCAGCTGAGAGCAAGGCTATGTCAAGTTCACTCACTCATTTTGCCATCGTGGAGAATGCCAGCTCTAACAAGGCGACCTTGAGTAACTGTGTGAAAGCCTCCAACATGTCAACAGGGCATTATTCACGGACGGTATTCATACTACTGGTGGTAGACAAGACAATTCTAGGAGTAAACAGAACAAGCCTGGCTTGTTCAGCTGAGCAATTGTTCAGAAACATCTGTGGGCTGCTGGGCTGCTTCCTGATCATTACTTACCACTAATGACCCCTGGCCATTGGTAAGTATCAAATAGTTTTGCTTTTGAATTGGCTGAGATTTTTCACTGTTGTGGTTCTTTGAAGGGTAACTCTGTACGGATTCTTGGAACAGAATAAACCTTGAGTTTAAATACAATATAAGTGACTGATTTACGTGTGTAAGGGAATGTGGGGCAACACTACACATTGACAATTGCTAAACCCAGATAACTTACTGCTAAAAGCACTAAGAGTATTGATTTAACGCCATATCTGACAGTCAAATAAGCTTAGTTTCAGGGCCATAGACTCTACCTCTCAAATGGCTGCCTACCACCAACACCACAATGTCGTTCACACAACACAGTGAGCCTTAAGCCTAATTACATCAGAGGTCTTTTGATATGAAGCATACAATTAATTATCTGGGGCTGGAAAACTTTTCTATGTACTTAATTCTATAAGAACGAAAATTTGCCTAACATTCGAAGAATTATGATCACTATTCTTTTCCAGCTTATGAATTTTATTCTCAAGCGAATTTTTGACTCAGAATCAATATAACAAAAAAGATGATGAAAACCAGTGCCAGCAAGGATGAGGAGCCACAGGAGCTGTTATCCATAATTAGTGGAAATAAATGTTGCTATAGGAATTTTAGAAATTATTTGATAGACTCTATTAAAACTGATATCTGAAGTGACCATTCAACTTCAAGATACATACTTAGCAGAATCCTGAACACGTGTTCATGTAGAGAAATACAGTGAAATATTCGAGGCAGTGCCATCCACGTCAGCCCTGTCTGGGGCTCGGCCCCTTGCTGTGCTGGGCACTTTGAACTGTAGGCTGTGGAAGGGGCTCAGAGCATAATCGGTCTGATCTCCTCCTGCTCTCCTTTCTTTTGCTCCTTTTTCTCCCATAAGCTAAGTCCTAGAAACCAGAATTCCTCTCCTCTTGAAGTGGGTCACAGGAACTAGAACTCTCCTTCCCCAAGGCAAGCCACAAAATCTAGAAAGGTCACTCTCTTGTAATATTTACCTCCTCTGAAGTCAGGTCAAAAGATCTTTCTAGGAGGAGTCCTGTCTCATACCCAGAAAGGCCAAGAATCTGAACCAAAAAACAAAATTTATTTATTTATTTATTTTGAGATAGAGTCTCACTCCTGCTAGAGTGCAATGACGTGGTCATAGCTTGCTGTAACCTCAAAATCCTGGGTTCGAGCATTCCTTCTGCCTCAGCCTCCTGACTAGCTGGGTCTGCAGGTATGCACCATCAACCTGGTTATTTTCTTCTATTTTCATAGCTATAGAGTCTCACTCTTGTTCTGACTGGTCTCAAGCCTCCTGCCTTCCCTTTTGGCTTCCTGGACTGCTAGGATTACAGGTATGAACTACCATGCTTGACCTAAAATTTTTTTTTTTTTTGCACTTTGGTGGGGCTGAGTTTGAACCTGCCACCCTCAGTATATGGGTCTGTTGCCCTACTCACTGAGCCACAGGTGATACCTAAAGATTTTTTTTAATGACTCAAAAATTTTAAAATGTAAGAAATGAAAGATAAATATAAGAAAACATAATGAATCTGAATAAACAAATAGGCTTTGCTGTGTTCTCTCCCTCATTCCCCCTTCCCCACCTCTAATTGTGGAGATGTGTGGTTGGACAAAAAGCATTAAAAAAAAAATCAGTTTTCCCTGGGTTTTATGTCTTCAGTTCTGAAGGTTCCCATGTCATGTAAAACTTACTTAAATACATTTGTTGTGGCTCGGCACCTATAGCTCAGTGGCTAGGGTGCCAGCCACATACACCAGAGCTGGCAGGTTTCAATCCAGCCCAGGCCTGTCAAACAACGACAACTACAACCAAAAAAAAAAAAAAAAAAAAAGCTGGGTGCCTGTAGTCCAGCTACTTGAGAGGCTGAGATAAGCAGATCACTTAAGCCCAAGAGTTTGAGGTTGCTGTGAGCTGTGACGTCATGGCACTCTATCTAGGGCGACAAAGTGAGACTCTGTCTCCAAAAAAACCCCCAAAAAACATTTGTTGTGTTTTTCTCTTGCTAACCTGTCTTTTATCACAGAAGTGCCAGCCACGACCTTTGCGATGAGTGAGGACCAGGTGTTACCCCTTCATGCATACACTCCAGACTTGAAAGGATCCCGGCGTCCAACATGAGCAGAATGGATAAGCAGGCTGTGGTGTCGTCACAGAGCGGGATCCAGCCAGAAAGCGCTTCCTTTACAATTGGTGCACATTCCTGTAAGTGTGCTTACCTAAATATAAGGTTTATTACGAGGAATATCAGATAGACACTGCTGCTTTCTAAACATTCTATTTTTTATTTTGAGACAGAGTCTCACACCATCACCCTGGGTAGAGTGCTGTGGTGTCATAGCTCACAGCAACCTCAAACTCTTGGGCTCAAGTGATCCTCCTGCCTGAGTAGCTGGGACTACAGGCACCTACCATGACACCTGGCTAGTGTTTCTATTTTTAGGAGAGATGGGGTCTTATTCTTGCTCAGGTTGGTCTTGAATCAACAATCCACCTGCTTCAGCCTCCCAGAGTGCTAGGATTACAGCCATGAGCCACCGCACGTGGCCTGTAAACATTCTTTTAAAGAAATGACTACCTTAAGCTCCACTGTTTTGAATTAATAGCAATATAATGGGTTCATTTACTCTCACCCAGCTCAGCACGCACTAAAATCAACAAGAGTGAAGCAAGGCTTTGGCACGGTCTGGGCATGTCTCTTCTTGATGGTGGCAGGACTCCTGCCAGGCTGTGTTGCAACTGGCATTGCCTCACGAGACACTTGTACTGACGGGTGTTGAAGCCTGCCCTCCAAAGCAGAAGCTGAGCTGCAAGTTTCGTACCTGAATTTTGAGAAAATGTAGTTCCTGAGCAAAGTGGGGGTGAACGAGAGGGGGTCAACGCTGACTCTATTGTGTCACGCTCCTTAAATCAAAGGAGTCAGCTCCCTGTGAAGCAGTCATGGCAATCAGCTGCCATTTCCTCCTGCAAGGCAGCCAGCCCCTCCCTTGGCTCTGCCTGCTCTGCCTGGCCTGGCTGGCTCGGAGCTGGTGCAGGTCCCCAGCACAGCCCTCCTTGCCTACATTGTTTCCCAGGCCAGGAAGGTGGAGCAATCACAGGTCCCTGTGACAGGCTGAGCCAAGAGAGGCTTTCGAGCTGTCTCAAAAATTGGCCTAAGCCTTCTGGTTTCTTTGCCATATTCCCCAGAGTGCCAAATGTCTGGAAATCTTCTAAAATGGCTTTAAAATAAAACAACCTTGCTGAGGTTTCATTTGATATAATAAACAGCAGCCATGCTGTAAGGATATGATCTCATGAGTTTCTAGAAGATAAATATATGTCCATAAAACCATGGCTACAATCAAAACAGAAAACATTTCTTTTATCCCTAAAGTTTTCTCAAACCCCATTGCAGCATCTCCCCTCACCATGTTATTGTCACTATAGACAAGTTGACATTTTCTAGAATAATCTGGCCTTTGAATAAGAGAGCATGGTGACAGACCCAGCCTAAGCCCATCTCACACCTGTGCATTCACACTCTTCTTTCCTGGGAGGAGGTCCTCTCCTACAGGTACGTGACAAAGCAAATGGCCGTACGTGGCTTCAGAGCATGTCCCGTGACCTGGCCAGAGTCAGAACAGCCTGCAGGAAGGGCTGCCTTGAATGTTCTGCACAACAGGAGGGGCCAGGACACTGTACCTCCCATGAGCAGGCATCTGAGGCTGCACAAGCCGCAGGCTGGACCTACCCAGGTGACTGCATTTCACCTAATCACCTAACTTTAAAGGCCGTAGCTCCTAATAAGGTCAGAGCCTGAGGTTCGGGGGGTTAGGATGTCAGTATGTGGATTTTTCAGGGACGCAGTTCAGTTCATACAACCCCACAGGTGGGAGATTTGTGAACTCCTCCTGTGGGCAGAGGGTCAAATGCTTCCTCGGCGGGACTGGGAGACGGGATGAGAAGCCCCTGTTGGTTCCAGACGTGAATCCATCAGTCCCTGAGGGGCTTACTCAGCACAGTTATCTGTGAGTTCTTAAGCATGCCTTTTGCTGTTGGTCTTCACCTTTCTGTGGAGTAAATGAGGATAACAACCGAGGAGTTTTCGCTGGAAGCTGAAAATGTGAAGGGCAGTGAATTATAACCTATGTGACTACTTGCAAATAGGGGGATGCAGGGAGCCTGGGTTGGGAAGGGGACGCCCAGCCTGGTGGGCCAGGAGAGGAGGCGGCTCCTTTTCATTGTATCTGTCATAAAAACCTTTTTTTCCTCAATGTTCAGGCAATTAAGGTAACAGTAAAATTAGGTAACTACAATTATTACAAAGAGGCATTTATTATGCCCTTTTAAGTCAGTGTTTATAAGCTTCTCTTGGGCATATAAAGGAGAAGTGCCCAGTTACCCGTCATTTAATAAAAAGTCATCCCAAAGGTGGGTGGAAACAGCGGACACCGGCTCCTGCTCCGAGGAGTCATGGGTTTCAGAGCAGCTGATAGGGGAATTTGCTGGGCTCCACACTTTTCTAAATATAAACTTCTGCCAAGTTTTCTTAGCGAAGTAGCCTTATGACCCAAAGGAATGAGACAAAGGCAAGTTCTTACATGAAAAGGACTCAGGCCACAGGGCCCAGCAGTGAAGTAAGAAGCTGTTTCCCTCTACTCTGCAGGGGAGGTAGACGCCCATGTGTGGAAGTACTTTTTACTTTACGCTTCATAAATCGAACAGAACACAAAATAGAGATACTGGAAAGTGTTCTTGCCAAAGGCAGCATTTTTATGAAAAAAGAATGTTCAGGGGTTTCCTTTTGTTCCTGTCAGTTTATGATGAGACTGCAAGCTGGTGTTTGAGGGCCAAAGCTCCTCTACAGACAGGTTTTGTCAGCTTGTGCATCATACTGATAGATATTTGTCTGGGCAAGGTGGCTCACACATTAATCCTGGCACTGTGGGAGGCTGAGGCAGGTGGGTTGCTCGAGCTCAGGAGTTTAAGAGCAGCCTGAGCAACAGTGAGACCCCAACTCTACTAAAAATAGAAAAACTAGGTGGATGTGGTGGATATCTGTAGTCTCAGCTACATGGGAGGCTGAGGCAAGAGGATTGCTCAAGCCCAAGAGTTTGAGGTTGCCATGAGCTATGATGCCATGGTGATCTACCCAGGGCACAGAGTGAGACTCTGTCTTAAAATACAAGAAAAAAATGTGTATATATATATACACACACATACATATTTGAATAAGTTACCAAACTTTTTCTTTCTTTTTTTTTTTATTGAATGGTAACTATGTACATTAATGCACTTCTGGGGTACAGTGTGGAGTTTTCACATGCAATCTGAAATACTTCCATCAAAGTGGTCAACGCAGCCTTCATGTCATTTTCTGTTATTGTTTTAAAACTTTCACATTCTACTCTTAGAAAGATTCACTTGTACCCCTGTAAGATAAACCAGTTACCAAACTTTTTCTTCTGCACAGGAAGGCCTGGCAATGTTGGGTCCCACAGGGTAATAACACCCCACTCCACCCTCCACCCGTGAGTGGGTTGGGCCACACCCTTCTGGTTTACTCCGGGCCCCTCTACCTACTGCCCCTTCTCTCTATCTGGGATGAATATAATTTGCCAATTATCAATCCCCTTGTTATGCTGTTTCACTTATAGGGAAGAGGTAAATAAAATAAATTTTATGCCCATATGTCCCCTATCCCCTGCCAAGAGGGAGAATGGCAGATATATAAGGTCACGTGTTTCAAGATAACTGGGAAATGCATGTATTTTTAGCAGCAAAGACAACACCTACTTGATGTGATGTAATTTCTTGGTCAGTTTGCACCTAGACATTACCTGGCTGCAGGTTGAAGACACCTGTGTTTGTACCTGGGAAGCAAAGACCAGGAACCTCACTAACCGCACCAAGCCACTGTCGGAGGCATGCACAGCTAAGCCATCTGAACAACAGTAGTAAGATTATAGGCTTAAAAGCTACCTGTGTCCTTCCCATGCCCTCCAGCTTCCACTGGAGAGGATCCCTGACTTCTAGACTGGACTCCATGTGAGAACCATCCTCAGCTTTTAGCCTCTGATTTCTCAAAGCCGAACTCACATATTTGTCAGGCAAAGGCATTTTAGGGAAACCCAGTGGCAGGCAAAGGGGGCATCTTGCACTTGGTGTCTGTTGTCCCTGCATCCCTGGGTCTGTGGGGTCTGCAGATTGGACAGGACTGATCTTCTGGGACACTCACACCGCAAACTCTGAAGGGAACGGAAGCGTTACGACTACCAAGGTCAATCACAGCGCAGCCTGAGCCGAGGCTTGTTAAATCCAATTCCAACTAATACTTGTTTCCGGCTAAGAACCTGACAACCACCCAGGCAGCTAAAGAACTGGGTTGTATCAGTGTACAAGACTTTCCTGATAAAAGTTAGAAAACCATTAACACTTTTTTGAACATGAAATGGTCCGAGCATTTAAGTTTGAGATAATAAATTGCAGGGAATGCTTTCATCCCTGGGGAGCTGGGTGGGGAGTTATGGTGGGCCAGGTTTTCTTTTTTAAATGTTATTCATGTTTGCACGATGTGTCTGTTTAAGAGCTGATGGCTCTCCATCACTGAGAGAGAGTACAGAGCAGTCGTCAGGGTGCTTGACAAGACCACTATGATGGCAGGAGTGGGCCAGGGCAGGGACCCAAGGCACCCTGGAGAGGAGGGAATGAACAAGCTTCATGGTTCCTAAAGGGCCCGGAAGGGATCTAGAGGCACAGATTGATTTTGTACAGGTGGAATCTTTGGCGCTCCGGCCAAGGAGAGAGAAAACACAGTAACAACAAAGCACCAAAGCAGGGCACAGTGGGGGTGAGTTCTGTGTGGACCGATCTATACAGGAGTGTGTTGGGCACTGGGTGTACTGGCAATCATCAGAATCCATGGGCTAATCCTATCTGATTCTAGGGAAGACGAGCTTATTTATTTAACTTTCCATCGTGGAGAATTTGCAACGTACACAAAAGTCAACAGAACAGGGTGAAGGGCCTCAGGTGCAGACCACCAGCCCCACCAGCCCCACCCCTCCCTATTTTAATGCAAATTTTAAAGATTATACCATTTCATTTGTTAGCTCTAAAAATAAGGACAATTTTTAATATAACCACAATATAATTATTAGACCAAAAAATTAACAATAACTTCTTCATATCATCATTTACATTTCTAATTATCTTATAAACAACATAATTTTTTACATTTGTTTGAATCAGGATCCAAATAAGATTCACGCTGTGGTCAGGTTGGACCTATGCGTCTCTTTAATCTGTACTTTTCTCTCTTCTCTCTTCTTTTTTCTTCTTGCAATGTATCCATAGAATGAACTGGAGTTTAGTTTTTACTCGCATTTTGAAGTAGAAGAACACACAGATGAATGAATAGAAGACCTTGCCCCGAGTCCTCCTGCCACTGCTGCTCTGTGCTCTCCTCTGCCTTGTCCCTGACTACGTAGCCCTGGGATTGTGAGTCCTGTCATTTCTCCCCCCAGGTAGGAGCCCTCGGGACACAGGACTGTCTCTTGCTCCTTTCTGGGTCCCCGGGACTCTTACAGGATTCCTCGTTTCTTAGTATCCCTTATTCCAGGTCTCTGGGGTCACCTACCAAATAAATGTCCTGTATCTGAGTCCTGGTTGCAGGCTCTGAATTCCTTGGTTTCAGTATTACCGAAACCAAAGCTTCCTTCCAGTCTTCTCCTCCATGATCCTGGTGCCCAGTTGTTCCAGACAAAAGCTAAGTATTGTCCCGGCCCCTCCTCCTTTGACCTGGTGCCCCATCACACCCCACTTCTCCCTCTCTTTGCACCTGCCCCATGCTACCCCTCATCCCTCACCCAGACTCTTGTAACTGCCTCTTCACTTGCCTCACTGACTCCAGCCTCCGAAGGGGTCTTTAAACATGGTAATTATGCCACAGTGCTCCTCCACTGAAAATGTGTTGGTGGCAATAAGATTGGTAACATTTATGGAGCATTTTCTATGTGCTATAATTTGTTCTAAAGATGTTGTATGTATCAAATTCACTTAGACCACACACACACTCTGGAACGTACACGTATTATCCTGTGTCTCTGAAGGGGAAACCAAGGCGTGTCAAAGTTAAACAATTTGCCCCTCTCTTTGGCACCTGGTGTGGTGACTTACCCCTTCTATGTCCTCAGTCACTGGATGGCGACCTTTCTGTGTTGCCAGACTGCTAGTGCAAACTATTTTGTTAGACTTATTGTAGTTTTAAAGGAGTTTCGAATTCTCTTCTGAATGTTTTCTTTTGTGTTTTAAACAGAGTGTCTCTACTCCTGTAGCTACTACTACTACATATGTTTTCAAAAGGACTGGAGAATTACTCAGATAAAACAGGGAATTAAGAAATTCACAGTTGGCTTATAATTAAAGCAGAAAAATGCTTGATGACACTTACACAGAGAAATAATGAATTAAATCACTAGGTCCTCACGGAAACAAAACAATTAAGAATTTAAATAAAGGCACAAAGAAGGAAATTGTAGTTATTTAATTAACAAGAGAATCTATGATGCCCTAAAAAAAAAAAAAAAGAAAGAAAGAAACTGATTTTGTTATTCCAGGTCCTGTTGGATACAATCTAACAGAGAGGCTCTCTGGGCAGAGAAATTGAATTTGAATTACTTCAAGTTCATCAAATCATATTAAGTCAATCCAGGAAGAAAATGAAGACTGAACAAGAGACTCTAACTGTGTTATAAGTGTCTAAAATAATGTCACTGAAGAAGGTAGGGGAACAGGTGCTGACCCGAGTAAGTTGGGCAGTGCATGGAGTCTCTAAGACTAAGGCAGAAGGGGGCCAGGCACGCAGCTCACACCTGTAATCCCAGCACTCTGGGAGGCCAAGGCAGGTGGATTGCCTGAGTTCGCAGGTTCAAGACCAGCCTGAGGAAGAGCCAGATCGCATCTCTAAAAATAGCTGGACGTTGTGGCGGGTGCCTGTACTATCAGCTACTCCGGAGGCTGAGGCAAGAGAAGAGCTTGAGCTCAAGAGTTTGAGGTTGCTGTGAGCTATGACGTCATAGCACTCTATCGAGGATGACAAAGTGAGACTCTGTCTCAACAAAAACAACAAAATAGAGTCCCTAGTGCCCAAAGCTGGGATAATTTAAACTATAAAATGAAGTTAAGATCAACCAGAGCTGTGGTAAAGTTGAAAATAAGCACCTGAGTCCATGCTGACATAAATAAATGATGAATAAATGAATCCATGGCAGAGAAGATACAATCTCCCAGGCAGAATTCCAAGGGAATTATGTAGATGGTCCCGCCTCAAGGGGGCAGAGTACCACTCCCACTCTTCATGTGAGGGCTGCATGTGGCAGGTCCCTTCCAAGGAGCGTAGTAAGAACTGGGGAAATAAATGAAAGAGTAACTTCAGAGAGGAGGAATCTGAAGATACTACCAGGTGACCAAGGTCAACATCAACAGCCACCGTCACACTGAAAGGGAACCGCTGGAATGGAGAGAAGCAGAACTTCATCCCTGTGATCTTCTGCCCCAAGCCTCATAATCACGATTCAGACATGAGAAAAACCAGACAAATCCCAGCAGAGGCATCCTGGCCAGACTTCTCAAAAGTGTCAAAGTCATCAGAAACACGGAAAGCCTGAAAAATCATCCTAGTGCTGAGGAATGTGCAGGAACACGGCCACCAAAGGTAATAGATGAGCAGCCAGGACAGCATCCCGGGAGAGAGCAGAAAGCATCATTAGGTTGAGAACTAAGGAGGTGTGAACGGACTGTGGACCCTGCTTAGTAATGATGTGTGAATCCTGCTTCATTAACGTAGAAAACATACCACACCAGGGAAGGATGTCGCAACGGGGCTCTGTGTGCAGGGAGCTCTGCACTAGCTTCTCAATTTTTCTGTACATTTAAAACTGTGGCAAAAAAAAAAAAAAATCCAAATAAAATAACCTAATAAGCAAAGTAAGAGAAAAGGCAAGTTAAGAGAGTCACATGAGATGTGATTAGATGCTACTTTATAGAGGTAGCACAATTTCTGGCTAAACTTACTTAGACCATCCACATGGACAACTTGGATTTCAGAGGCAGAAGTGCTGGGCTTAGGGTGACCTGGTTCCACCACTGGCCGTGGTCACACCAACTGCAGGAATTCCAATGAGCTCCACTTGCAATGGAGAGACAATTTTGACCCAGCTACCACCCCTACAAGAACCTGAGAAATGAGAGTTCTGAGGTTTCTTTCTGGAAGCTTCTCTGTAGAGACCTAGATTCTCTGTAAGAAAAATGCAGTGAAAGTAAGGAAAATTAGTCTGTAAACAAACTTCTTCAGTCTGACCTTGAGGTAAAGCATTTTGAGAGTAACTTCTGATTTACCTGAACTGAATCTTTAGTCCTTGTTGGAGCTATTGATGGACTTTTTTTTTTTTTTTTTTGGTAAAGACAGAGTCTCATTTTTGCCCTGGTAGAGTGCTGTGGTGTTACAGCTCACAGCAACCTCTAACTCCCGGGCTCAGGTGATTCTCTTTCCTCAGCCTCCTGAGTAGCTGGGACTACAGGTGCCCACCACAACACCTGGCTACGGACATTTTTTTTATAATCCAAAGACCTTGCTGAGGCAAAGTTTGTAAATGTAACTGTGGAAAATACGTCACATTTTCTCACCAATACAAATGGCTTCGCGTCTTCTTGACTTGCTCTCGGCACATATTACTCTACTAACCTGTCAGTGGGTCTCCCCAGGTATGTCAAATATTGTGGGCAAGGAGCCATCAGCCCTGCAGAGACGGTCGCGGGATAAGGAGCTTACTGCCAAGTCCAAGCCTCATGCTATGCTGATATTTTGTTCTTATCGGTTTTTTAAAATAAAGACATTCATTTATATATTTATTTATAATTTATCTTTTTAAGCTAGAGTCTCATTTTGTAGCCCTGGGTAGAGTGCCATGGTGTCATAGCTCACAGCTACCTCAAACTCCTGGGCTCAAGCAATCCTCTTGCCTCAGCCGCCTGAGTAGTTTGGACTACAGGTGCTCCCCATCACAAAGTCCAGCTATTTTGTTTTTGAGACGAGGTCTTGCTCTTACTCAGGCTGGTCCTGAGCTCCTGAGCTTAGGCAATCCACTTGCCTTGGCCTCCCAGAGTGCTAGGATTATAGGTATGAGCCACCACGCCCAGCCCTATGCTGATATTTTAAAGAAAAAAAAATGTCAAAGTTGACTTTTAAATGAATAGTTTCATAAAATTTTTAAAAGAATCGATTCTCTTTCCAATTTTCCTTCTCTAGATTGATACTGTGTGGGTTTCAACCTGTACTGGGTGCTGCCAGAGCTCCACACACACGCTCTTGGGCTCTTGGTCACTGCCAGGCACAGCTGCATCTGGGGCACCTTCCCTGCCAGTAGCCAGCACCCGCATCCCTTTGTTGGGGCTGCCTGGTAGTTTTGGGAACTCATTTTGTCTGCGAGCACAGGCAACAAGAAGTACCTGAGAATTCACTACCCCTGGGGGTGGGGGGAACAGGACAGGTGTGAAGATATGGACCATGACTGGCCAGCTCTGAGCATGACCTTTGAAAGGGCTAAGCCAAAGTTGCTGTGGGAGGACTTTGACATCTTGCTTGCTTTATGCTCTCTCCCTTCTCTGGTCCACTGTCCTACTCCTCATTTTTTCCCTGGGAATCATTCCTCATAAAGCACTTTCAAGTAGATCTGTGCTGTGACATCTGCTCTGGCACCTTCAGTTCTCCCTTCACGAGAGGAGGTGTTGCCCAGGAGTGTGGCTGGCTGACGGCACGCTCCTCTGGGGTGGCCCCTGGCTGAAGACAGAGCAAGGCAGAGATACAAGGCTTGGCTACCTCCTGTCAAAGGGGCCTGTGCCCACTGGCAGCCGTTGCCTGGAGCTCCCTGCTGGGCTGGCACTTGGTGGCACCTTTATCCCGACAGTGCACCCAGCTGTATTGTTCACAGGTGTTACTACCCGACAGATCTTTGCACTCCTGGCTCCACCTCGGTGTCTGCTTCCTGGAGGATCCATCTGGTCTGGTGAATATTGGATTCCTTCTCACATCAGGTCTGGGCTGCAGAGATGATACCTATGTCCTATTGTTTCCCGTTGAGTGTTTGCTGGTTTTACTTTCCTTCCTTTCTTTTCTTTTTTTTAAATTAAAGTAAAATCTTTTTACTTCAGCCACTTCAGAATGAGGTTACCTGAAAAATCTTTCTGGAATGTTCTTGTTTCCCTCCCCACCCCTCCATACACAATTTTTGAGGCTAACATTTTTCTCAGAATCCTCTATTTCCTTAAGAAAGAGTAAACAAATCCCAGCCTCACAGATGATTATCAAGGTGCGGCAGGGCTGGGAGAACTCTGGGTTTTTGTTGGGGATCATTTTTTACTTCCAGATTCAGGGGGGTGGGGGAAAAAGAGTGTAAATTTCTGAATCCCCACATCTTTGTTGGCAGGGAGAAAAATGGGGCCAGTTTAAAATGAAAGACGCTTTTCTCAAAGCTGATGACCAATTGCAGTTTTTACCTGAATATCTTCTACTTGACATGAGCTTGTGAAGCTCTGTGTTTTACCCCATTGAATGGAATTTCTCAGCACCATAGGCATTTGGGCCAAATACTTCTTTGTTGTGGGGTCTGTCCTGTGCATTGTGGGAGGGTTGCAATGCCCCTGGCCTCTCCCCTGTAAAGTCAGGAGCACCCCCTGCCGCAGCCCCAGTTATGTCTGAGTGTTTCTAGACAGAGCCGAGGATCCCCTGGTGGCCAAAATCCTCCCCTACCTAGTCAAGCTGGACACGCAGCTAAAGCAGAAGCCAAATACAGGGTGAATTCTTCCCTGTCCTCTTCCTGTTTCTTCCTGGTAAGTTGCTGTAACTCCTGCCTGAAGGGAGGGCAGTCCTGTTAGTTCTGTTGTCTTTTTCCTCAAGGGTACGCCAGAGCCCTGACTCCAGTGGCTCTGCTCAGCAGCTGACCAGCTCTTAGGTTACTTAGTCCCCCAGGAGCAGCTGGGAGGGACTGCAAGACCCATCTTTGTGGGAGGTGACCTCATTCTCCACAGGGAAGATTTGCAACAAAGTAACGTGGTGCTGTCCCGGAATAACTGGGAGACAAAAGAAAGAGGCTGCACGTTCAGCGCCATGGGACTGTGGCGCCCAGTTTATAAGCAGACATTATAAGGGCAGCTTTATCGACCCAGAGCAGCTGAATGCCCAGGACCAGGCTTGAGCTCCGGCTCTGTCACTGGCCAGCTGTGTGTGGTACTTTAGGCAAGTGACTTTGCCTCTCTGAATCTCAATTTCTTCATCTATACAATGGCAAGGTTGTTGCGAGGATTAGATGAGATGCAAATCGGAGCTGTGCCTGGTGCTCCGTGAGCACTGAGCGTTCAGGGATTGGGCTGGGAAGGGGGGATAGATGCGGATAGATGACTGGCAGGGCTCACATTCTCACCAGGCACCAGTGACCTGGAATAATTCTATCCATGCCAATAAGATAATTAGTCAGGTCATGTCATTTCGATGCTCGAACTTCAATCTCTCTCACCACGCCCGGGCAGTAAGCACAGGCGTGTTTTGTAAAGCACGTAGATTGTCTTGGCTGCAGCGTGGGCTGAGGACACCGGCTGGGGTGGTAGGGAAGGGCCCTGAGTCAGGTGGCTGCTGAAACACTCAAAAGGGCTGGGACCTTGTAAGTCTCTAGTCCAAAAGAAAACTTCTTTTCCTGAGGAGTGGTTATGCTTTTCTCCTTAAGGATGAGACCTCTGAGATTGGCCAACAACCAGTTCCCGCTGTGTTTTATCCTCAGACACTAAGAACAGAATCCCTGCGGCTCACTTGGCCTGCTCTGCAGGGTGAGCAGCTCCCCAGGGTCAGGACTATTTCTCCGGCTACTCTGTCAGCAGCAGCCACAGACTTCGGGACTCAGTTCCCCCCCACCTGCCTGTGGTTCACTACGGCTGCAGAACAGCTTTCAGGAAGCAACGTGGCTTCCCCCAGAGACAGTTTAAACTTCCTAACCTCTGGGGTCTCCCAGAACAAATGCTGGGCTTTTTGCTCCTACTTCTCATGATCAGCAGGCTCCTGGAGCAGATCAGGGCTTGTAAAGCGTGTGTCTTCCTGATTAGGGAAGGCCCTGTCCTCACCGCCCGAGGGCCTGTCTGTGGGGCACAAAGTCTCTGTCAGCCCATTTCCTTAGCAAGTATTTACTTGTCACAATTCGGTTGTGGCTGAGAACGTTCTGAAGCCATCTGGGTGCCAATCCTAGCTTCACCCCTTATCTCAGGCAAAGAGTCCATCTGGGCCTCAGTTTACTTATCTGTCAAATGGGAGATGATAATGCTGAAAAGAGTCACCTCCAAGGTTGATGTAAATTATAAACAGGTTCTAGAAAGTCCACAGAAAGCATAAAGAGCAACGCTTGGACCAGATAAGCTTTTAACAAATAAGATACATGATTATTACTACGTTCTTGAATCCTCTTGAAGGAGAGAGATGCACGGTTATGTTTGGGGCAGGTAGGTTGCAGGAACTGCTTGTGGGATAACACACTGGGATGGCCACAGAACGTGGTTAGAGCAGGAGCCGTCAAGGGCGGGATTTCTCGATGTCAGTGTAAAGCAAAGCAAAAACAGGCGAAATTATGTAGATCAAGGACAATAGACACTTTCCCACACACGTTCTCAGCCCCTCCCTATTTTCTCATACACTCCCAACCGCATATCGGGCCCTAAGACCTGGAGGCAGTACTCAGTCCCTCCCCATACCAGCGCCAAAAGTAACCGCTTTAAAAATTTTCTCAGGCAAAGAATGCCCAGCAACTCTGCGAGCCTTAACTCCCCCAATCACAAACTGCCTCATGCCCTCACCCCACCTGCGTGTAATCTACTTGCGTGTAATCTGCTTACGTATAATCTTAACTTTATAAGCAGCCTATAACAGCCGCTCGGGGTTCCTTCCCGAGCGGCTGAGGAACCCTGACGCGCGTTGACAAATAAACCAACCTCTTACTTTTTACATCAACCTGTGCTCATAAGTGGTCTTTAAGTGAGCGACCCCCGGGGTTAGACACAACAAGAGCACCAGACAATAGGCATGAAAAAGATAAGAATGGAGGAAGGCTTGCATGAAAAGCAGGTGCAAGGGAGTAGCAATCCAATACAGAGCCTTTACATGGAACCCTGAAGGATTAAGGCCACCAGAGAATCTCCACACACACACACACCCACCGACCCCTGTGGGTGTGGACTGGGGACCAA
>CAUYTI010101746.1:0-33924 GCA_963575145.1 Galago senegalensis | reverse complement strand
GCCAAACAACAATGACGGCTGCAACCAAAAAATAGCCGGGCGTTGTGGCAGGCGCCTGTGGTCCCAGCTACTTGGGAGGCGGAGGCAGGAGACTCGCTTGAGCTCAGGAGTTGGAGGTTGCTGTGAGCTGTAATGCCATGGCACTCTACCCAGGGGGACAGCTTGAGGCTCTGTCTCAAAAAAAAAAAAAAAAACATACTCTTTTCAGTCTGTGGGTGAAAGTTAGAGTAGTCTGGTGTTCCTGAGAACTTGTGTGGGTTATAGCCCCAAGTCTCAGCCCCTCTGCTGCAATGTACAACTAGAGGGGGGCAGAATGTTCAGCACCGTAGATGAGAAATTAGTCTAGAAAATGTGTACGCAGAGATCAGCGGCTTAGAGACAGGATATAAATAATGCTAGAAATCAACTGATAACTACCCTGCATCTGTAGATCTCTAACCTGTGGGCTATAACTTTCCCTTATTAAATCCTACCCCAACTGTTCTTTGATCTATAGTTTAGTGCTCCTCTGTCCTTCAGCCTGATAGCTTTCTTCCCTAAACAAAGAACTGCCTGTTTAATTGAAACATGAAATTACTGCCTTCGCACTTTTTGCCTTGTGTATGCACGCCCCCAAATTTCTAATAAAAGGCCTTGAGTATTGGACTCAAGATGGCACGTGTTGGTCACTTCTCATGGGGTCAAAACACTGTGTGTGTGACTAAATTTCATATTGCCTTCCCTCCCTCTATCTGCCAGACCTAGGTGGTCGGGTAAAGTCCTTGCTTGGGGAACTCCCAGTCTGCCATGCTGCAGCTTGATTCCTGGGCCACAACACGTTTCCTAGGAAAATCATGGAAGGTATAATTAGGCATAAGAGCAACTAAAGCAAGTCCACTACACAGAAAGCGTACTGAAAAGTGTTTAATGCCTTGAAGACCAAGGTGCCTAAGGGCCAGATCCTCATAGTATTTCTATTTACTCCCAAGTAAACTGCTTTAAGTGAAGGTGAGGAAACATAACAGACCCAATCTCCTGGGGGAGAAAACACTACCAAGAACAGTGTCTAGAAAGTAGTTTCCTCCTATATAGGAAAGAAAAAAATTCAGGTAGGGGCTTATCTGTAAATCAAATAACTTAGATAACTTCTATACCTGCTGCTTTCACAGTTGGAAGTATTGGTGATAACAGGATCTCCTACCTTTCTCTCTAAAATGTCATAAGATTAGATAGCAAATGTAAGGGACTTGTGGATGTTCAGAAACAAAGTTGCTGGAAATGTGTCTCTACTTGGATGTTAGATTTGTCTGTCTTCATGGGGTCAAAACTGTACCCCATCTTCTCTCACAAGCCTGTGCCCCTACCCTAGTCGCCTTCTCAGTTGATGGAAAAACCATACTATCAGTTGCCCAAGCCAAAATAGTTGACATCTGTCTTTCTCTCAAACATCACATTCAATCCATCACTAAGTAATTATCTATTCTACTGTCAACAAAGATCCAAACTCTGGTTGTTTCTCACCACCACCTTGGTCCAAGGCTCTGTATTCGCTCCTTGCTACCAACCTTTTGCTGTCTCCCCAGTCTATTCTTAAGACCACAGCCAGAATAAAACATCAGATTGTGTAATTTATTTGCTTAAGGCCTCCCAACAGCTTCCTATTTCTCTCAGAGTAAACTCTTACAGATGCAAACGACATCTGGCATGGATAGAGCATGACATCCCACCTGACCTTCTGTCCCCACCTCCTGTGAGCTCAGCACCAGCTCAGCACACGCCAAGTCCCTTTGCCTGGACAAGCTTCCCTCAAAGGATTCCTCCTTCAAATCATTGCTGAATTACCTCCTTCCCAAGAGATCCCCAGGTAAAGCAACCACCAACCCCCACTTGTATTCCAGTCAGCCTGGTCATGCCTCTTTCTTTCCTGCAGTACCTATCACATTTTTAACATACTGCAATAGTTGACTTACTTGTTTGTATCTTAAAACTTCACTCTCCACCCCAATGTTCTGTATAGAGGTAGGGAATTTTTCTGTCTGGCTTGCTGATGTCCTAGAGAATCTAGACTAGTGTCTGGCACCTGCATGGCACTGCACATAACTTTGTGGGATAAATGAATATCAATGGCCCTGTGCTACCAAGAGAACCACTGCCAAGGACAAGGAAGAGGACTTTTAAGAGGACTTGTGCATGGCAATTAAGGGGATTTTGTCCACTTAGGATACTCAATATGATCCTACTTAGTTTTATTTGCTCGTATCTAGATTATCAAATTAAAAATCATACAATATATAAATTTGAAAAGGAGACTTCTATTTCTTTTTTTGTTTGGTTGGTTTTTGTTTTGTTTTTATTTAGCAGGCCTGGGCCAGGTTCAAACCCACCAGCCCCTGGAGCATGTAGCCAACGACCTAACCACTGAGCTATGGGTGCCCAGCTAAGACTTCTGTTTCTTGTTAAGGGTTACAGCCTGCAAAGGGGCCATCCTGACAGGCTGGGAAGCAGAGCCCACAGCAGAAAACCTTAGCAGGCACTTGTGGGAGGAAAGGTAGAATAGGGATTTATGCCGAATGGATTTGACCAACTATAAATATTCAACAGATCATAGGAGGGGCTATGAATATTCATGAGAAGGGTCCCAACACATTTATGTTGAATAAACATGCATGTTACATAAGACCCATGTTCAATTTGGGGTAAACACTTAACATTTAAATATGTTACAATTGGGTCCTTTATGCCAGAAAGTGAAGCAGGGACATGAAGTCAGTATGCAGCCTCTGTAAACCAGCCAGAGCCAGTCCATGGTTACTGGTCTCTTACCAGCAGAGAGTTACTGAAACCAGTCTCTTGTCCAGTCAAAACTGTAGTTATGACTTGTGGAACAGGAGAGTCAGTTAGTCAGTGTCTGATGGTAGATGAACTGCAATTACTTCAATATTGCTTATCTTGAGTCCAGTGCAGAAAAAGAGAAGTTTTATGGTAATTAGAATATAATTTATTATTTAAGTGTAGAGGTTGACTTACTCGTAATGTATCTTAAAACTTCACTCCCAACTTCGCTTTAAGTTAACTCTTGACTCAACTCTTGCCTGGCATGGCCTTGGCTGTTGTTTATAACTTGGTATCTTTTTGCCACAAAGATTCCGTTCTGTCAGCTTTAGGATCTTTATTCTCACATTGGTGCTGGTTAGTTATTGTGTCTGAACCGCAAAAGGAGGGGGTGTAATGAGGTGTCTCATCCCATCGTGACTGGAACTGCGTTTTTTTAATCTAAAATGGTACTGTGATATTACCAGATCGATTTACACAAATTATACAGATGCAAACAGTGTAACCTAATTGTATGTGCCCTCATATTAGTCCAAAATTAAAAAAAAAAAATTATACTAAATCAGTAAAAAGAAAAAGAAAATCCCAAAAGAGAAGCAATGGGAGTAACACCCAAAGTAGTGTAGGTAAATTTCTGGCTTTTTCCTTTAATGAGGAGAGTCCCAGGAGAGAACCAAGGGGGAGAGGACTGAATTTGTCCTTCCCAGGCAATCTCCGTTTCTGTGGGCCTTCGTGGTGTGGGATTCTTGATGTGGTGAATAGGATTCTAGTGTTTAAAGATGATCACTTTTCATGCAGGATGGCCTCAACGCAAGTCTTACTTCAGTCTCGGGTGAAGAAACAGCTCTCTGTCCCAGTTCTGAAGAACAATTTCTCTGAGTTTGGCTTCTTGAGTTAATGGTCTATCACTCTCCAACATGGAGTTGTTCTAAAGGATTCTTGAGAGCAATTTTGAGTGTCTGTGATGTTTGCTTTATTTGCTGGCTTTGAACCTAACCTCCCCAGGACTCCCCAGTGAGCTCTAAGCACCAGGACATTCCAAGTACCACTCCTTGTTGAAGATTGAAAACCTAGGACAGATTTAACGAATTGGACTTACTGCCATTGCTGCAGAGAAAGTAGCTGGATGTTGGAATGAGGTTTTCTAAATAAATAATTATTTCTTACAATGAAAATGATGACCCACTGCTCTCATCTCCATGAGGACAGAAGAGCAGGAAATGGTTTCAAAATACTGCAAAAGGATGTATTTTAAATACAGGATAAGATTTGCCAAATTTGGAAACGACTGCTCGAGAGGTTTCAGAGTCTTCCTATGTGGAAACTTTTCTTTCTAACCTCATTCTGCCTGCAGTAATTGATTGTCAGTATTTCTCAAAGTACATTCTAGCTTACTTGTATTGACACAACATACTAAGAGGATTTACTCAAAATAAAGATTCTGTCATTAAACACACTTTAGAATCACCTGCGAGGTGTTGACGCAGACATATAAAAGTGGATGGTTAAATTTTACAGACTGGTAACCGCCCCTGCAGGCCATTATTTAGATTTGTCTAACTTGCCTTTTTCCTGCCTTCAAGAATAACAACAGCCAAACAAACTTCACAGTGTGATACCTTGAACTACCCACTTAAACAAGGGGTCCTTCAGAACCTTTTATTTTAAAGAGATACAGAGTTTCTAACCACAGTCAACACTAAGTGTACGAGAAGAACCAGAAAGAGATTTCGTAGAGTGTTCACCTGCGTTCTGGTTTCTAAGTGGTAGAACCATTACTTGTCAGGACCAAGGGCAGAGGCTATAATTAGAATTACATGTCCCCCATGTAAAACCAAAATGACACCTCACTCATTCTCCATAAACTCATAGGTTTCTGTTGCTCTAATAAGTTTTCAAGTTCTCCAGTGAATCCATTTGGGAGTGGAAGCAATGAAATTCAATACATGTCTTCGGAGGAAAAAAAGTCACAAAAGTATGCAAAGGAAAGGACAAAAATCACAGAATGAAGCCTACATTGTCTGTGTGACAATTTACCTTAAAACATGTCACTGTTAGCATTGTGCTGCATGTGTGTGAGGTTAATTTTAATGCACATCTAGAGTGGCTAATTAGTAGCCTGCTCAAGACACCAAGCTGTGGAGGGGCCGCTGATACCGGATTTTTGACTTTAGATTTCCAGGCTCTTGGTCTCGACAATTCAATGAATGAGTCAACAGACCATAGAATGAACAGTGAGGTTTTATTTACAGCTCAAAGAACCAAACCGCCTTGCAGGGCAGGATGCAAGTGTTACAACTCTTATGAAAACAACTCTTACAAAGAGCCAAACCTCTTTATAGAATGGGATCAGCAGAAGTGTTACAGCTCCTACAAAGGACCAAGCCTCTTTGCAGGGCAGGATCAGCAGTAGAAGTGTTACAGTTCTCACTCTTTCTTCCTGGAAGGTCTGCAACAGCTCCCTGAAGTCTTGTTCTTCTGCTCTATCTTCCTCCAAGGTCTGCGACAATCTGCAATGGTCTGCCCCTAGGCTCTCTGCTCAGGGGTCTTATATAGGGGGAATAGCTTAGTTGTGATTGGTCTATAAAATAGACCAGTCAGGAGCAGGATTGAAAATGGACCAATCAGGGATGCACTAGAGGAATTGCTAGTGTTTTCCCTTGATTGGCCAGGTCTTCTTTGTTACTGGAGCCTCTGGTAGGAGAGGAAAGCTCCCCCTTTGGCTCCAGCCTGTCGGTTTCTGTGCCAGCTGCTGCCAAGGCAGAGCCAGCAGGTCCTCTAGTGCCGCTCTACTGGAGCCTCTGGTGGGGGAGGGAAGCTCCCCACCACTTGCTCCAACCTGCCGGTTCTTTTACTGGCTGCTGCCACCAAGACAGAGGTGGCAGGTTCCCAGCCCTGCTCGGCTGAGCTGGCTGGGGTGCCACTTTTCCGGTATCACTGCCACAGGCACATCCAATATTGATGTCAAAATCCACTCCGGAGCTTTGTTCTTCAGGATGAGGGTTGTTAAGAAATAATTTTCTTCTGGTGAAATAGATGTGGCCAGGATAATTGGTTGGCTGGAAAGATGGTGCAAGCACCATCATCTTTCAGTAAGGGTCCAGAGGTCTGGCAAGCACAGCAGCCTTGCAGAACTAGATCCCAACCCCCTTTGGTCCCTACTCTCCTTGAAAGCTCAGAGCTCAACAAGACTGGAAGGTTGGCTGTTCTGCCTCAGGGTAATGCTACATTGACTTCAGAGAGAGCCTTCAGTGCAAGGTTGTACATAGGAGAGATGGAAGACTGGTGGGGGGAGGGATTTCTCTGAATTTATAAGAGCAGATGGTCTAAAAGTAGCTTTGTACTTGCCTGCTAATAAATATTTGTACTTCCAGCTGCATTTTATCCAAGACTTGTTTTCAATGTTACATTCCATCTGGCTCTAAACACCAGGGACCACCAGTGTTTACAAAAGATGTGGCAATCTTTAAGCAGCCAGACTGGTTAGGTCAACTTCCAACACCAGCATTCTGGCATTTAGTATGTAAAAAGTGACCCTATAAGAAGAACATTTTTTAAATCAGCCTTCCCAGCACCCCTGGAAAATTGTAGTCATTCAAATCTATCACGATCCCTTTTGACATTAGTAATGTTGGCCAATAGGCTGCAATCATTCATATACATTAATAGATACTATCACAGAACAAGAGATGCACCTTTTAGGTGAGCCTTTTAGGTAAGCCTTTTCTGGTAATACTTCAATGCCAGTTGTTGCTGGAAAAATCAGTTTTACTCTTTTCTTTTAGCCAAACACATTTGTTTCTAACATCTTGAAGGAATTTTCAAAAAAAACAAAAAACAAAATAACTCCCAATTAGGGCTCAATGTATTGAATTCACCATGCCTTTACCACATTTTCAAGCCTTCTATGGAGAACGTAAAGTTTCCTCTGTCTTGGAGACATCTTAGAATTTAGGCTGATGCCATTTCATGGAAAGCCATGTCTTTATGGACGCATCTTTTGTATCTTGGTGCTTGTGTGTGAATGCCTGCAGCGCTCATAGAAATACGAGTATTTGTGCCATTTTTATCTTTCCCTGGCTGGATTGTGTTAGTCATTACACTTGCCCTTTTAAATGGCGTTGGTAGGTAATTTGACAGTACATTTAATTATGGAGGAAGTGAACCGCTCTTTCAAGTGAGTTATACGTGAAAGTAGCTCTTTAAACACCTCGTAAGCAAAACAATCCATCACCCTTTTATTGCCATCTATCTCAAAAGTAAGAAGTTGGGTCTCGCCCAAACAGATGCAACCTATCCTTATTATAGTAGATAGTTTCCTTTGCATGAACGCAGGGTGGGTAGCAGGATCTAATCCACTATTAATAGCTGCTCCTCTAGACACTGTTATACTAGTAAATCTTTCTCCTCCTTTTTAGCTCCTAAAATAGAAGCTTACTGGATTTACTGTCACTTTCATAAGTCATGGAGTAAGCCAGAAACCTCTCACCATATTTGTTTGATAAAGCATGCTGAACCCTCAGCTTCCTGCAGGAAATGGGGCTCTAAACCATTTGGATCTTCGCCAAGTGAAACTCTAGATTATTTTTAGTTCCTTTTCCTTATTGATTTCAGATTACAGAAAACAGGCACCCTCTTCTATGTGACAATTAGTAATAATAAGTGGTAGAAAAAGGAGGTAGTATGTCTTGTAATTTTACGGTTGTGATGATTTTAATTTGCTTTCACCTGTCTGTCGTTGAGGCCTCTTGGGGAAGAAAGTTTGGCTTTGGAAAAGCAAGATTTAAACTGGCTGAGAGACAAATGGTGTGTCCAAGTCTATTTTTGTCTCCCAGGTGTTTAGTTTCTCCATTCAAATTTTATCAGTGAATTTTAGAGCTCAGGAAAGTTATAAAATGAATCACCAGCTCCAGCCAAGCATAGCATGGGCTGGCAGCCCCGCTGTGGGGATCCTGAAACAGCGCTCTCAGTCCCAGTTCAGCCTTGCCCTGTGGCTTTCAGAGTAGGGGAAATGTTAAAGTGTCCCCCCTTCATGCCTGCAGGTGACATGCGATGCAGCCCATGCTCATGTCCTGGGAGGGCTGCCCTAGGCCATCTGGAACACGAGGCTGTGGCCCCTTAGGTCTAAAGCAGGAACCTAACCAAAAACCACATTATTAAGCTATGGCAGAAATGACTCAGCTTCTCAGAATAAGCTTTTGAATATTCTTACCTATAAGACTGATCCCAAGGTCTCCCACCTCGGCACTGCAGCCTGGGTCTTGCTCTCTGTGTTTGCCTCTCCCCATATCTGCGTGTGTATCTTGGTGTTTCTGCAGCTTGTCCCATGCTGCAGAAACTGAGTGAGAAGAAGAAAAGGAAGGGACAGCAAGGAGCTTCCAGGGCACACTTGGGCCCTGGAGCAGGAACTCAGCTGTGATCATTTATGGCATCGGGAAAGGCTGCTGGTCTTCTGTTAGCTGCTTGGCCAGATGTGTGGCTGTGCCGATGGCAACTGAGCTTATGCTCGGTCACCTTGGAGACCCAACCAGGTGTACAGAGAAAGGAGATTTAACTATTTGCAGCTCAAGAGGAGGCTCTTCTATAGCCTCACGAGCCAGAAAAGGAAAACCAAGCCCAGTAACACCTGCCACGAGGAATATATAAATAACTCACCTTTGGTTTTCACAAGTTTGCTGTGAGACAGGATGGATCAGATAGTAACACCTTCATTTTTAACTAATAACTCAGGTAGAGGGCACAGAAAAATACTTTCCCTAAAGTCACACCTTTGGCCATGGGTATGTTAACACATGCTGCTAGCAGCTGTAGTATTAGGTACTTTAATTCTAATTCCTATGCCCTTTCCTCATGTGACTAGTGATAAGTTAGTTTCCACTGGACACTTTTCTTAAAAATTAAAGTCATTTCTTTGGAAATTATAGCACTTGCTTCGGAAAATGTCCCCAGACTCCTTCTTCCAGCCCCTTAGTGTTTCTCTAAACAGTTTCATCTACAACTGTTAGGTGAAAATAACCGATACACTGTCTGGCAAATTGCATCATATCTGGGATCGCCAAGATCCAAAACTGAGTTGTCCTCCCAGTTTTTCTTGTCCTAGGAAATTTAGCCACGTCCTAATAAAAAAAAAAAAGTCTTGACTTCCCCAATTTTCTGCTTGGCAACTTCTCTTGTATTTTAAAAAAATATTTTAACGATTTTAAATCTATCTGAGCTAATTGGGGGGGGAGGGGAATTGGTATGAGCAATTAAAGTTGTTAAAGATTTATTTGTGAATATTATTGTTTTTAAAATTAGCTTTACGGAATATAAATAGTTTGCTGCGGCCTTAAGTGGGAGATTTTGAAAATAAAGAGAATATAGGCCTAGGATCTGGACTCCCCACTAAACAGGGATGGGTGGCCTCCACAAGTTAAAGCTTACACTGTGGAATCCTCCCATTTCTCCTTCCACCCCCCCCCCCCCAGTGACCTCATATCACAGGATTTTATAACTCCAATAACATTAACTTTCAGAGATGAGCCTTGTCTCACATTACAGTTGAGGCACCTTGAAAATGAAGGGCTAAGTGCATGCCCGAGGTAACCTAGGAGGCACATTGGATCTGGACGTCAGCCCCTGAACAAGGCTTTTCCTCCTATGCACGTGGGACCTTCAGTAGCTCCCGGTCGCCTCAGGTGAAGGTCGCTAGGCAGCAGGTCCCGGAACACGGTCCTCATCTTTCTCCTGTCCGCAGGTCCAGGCTTTTTTCCTGCCATTCCTCTCTTGCACTTTAACTCAGAAATACGGAATGGCTTTTTAAGACACAGTGTGGCTCTTGTCACCTTCCTGCTCTGTACATTCTGCACCATCTGCCTAGAAAGTCCCCAGCTTTGACCTCCCTTAACGTTTTCTGCCATGTAAACATGCATGGATTTTTCAGACTAGATTGTCACCTCCACCAGGAAGCCCCCTACCCTTTCGACCATTCCCCTCCCCCACCCAGTTTTCCCTTTTCCTGGTACATATATTTACCTCTTAATTTATTCAACACTGAGCACCAGGCACCGTGTGCCAGTGAACACAGCTGACAACTCCCTGTGCTCCTGGAGCTCACAGGCTAGTCGGACAGACAGAATTTAAAGACAGTAAACATGCAGACAGATGTGTGATTACAATGGGGCTGATTTTCAAGAAGGAAATAAAGACCGTGCCTGGCACCTGAAGAACCCGGTGGCGGAACAGATGAGCAGACTGCTATGATTCTTCAGTTTGCGCCTCAGGCTTCTGGGGGAGACTGGTGCACCTTGACCCTCCCCCCATTTCTGTGTCTCCAGGATTTGGGGGAGCTCTCTGGGGATCCTGCCCACTGCAGGGTGCTGCCAGTGGGGAGGAGGCAGGGAGGGTGGAGTCTGTTTGCACCTGACACCCACCTCAAGGAGAAGCCTCCCAACCCGGTGGCTACTTGGCACTGGGGGTTCTGTTGCATCAAGGACACCCCCTTTTCTCAGGAAGGAGGCTTTGGTCAGGCAGAAGGTATGCTATTAGGGATGTGAAGGCCATGCCTCTCTCAGATTCCCAGTGAGGGCTATTCTCTAATAACCCTGATGAGAGGCTAGGGGTTGTCATCAGATAAAGCACTGTCCGGGGACATGGACAGTGGCTTAATCAGAGTTCTCTTTATACTTGCACTCTTAATTCTTAGGATGAATTAATAAGGTTCATTTATTTTTATTTTATTTATTTATTTAATTTATTTTGAGACAGAGTCTCACTTGATCACCCTTAGCAGAGTGCAATAGCATCATAGCTCACACCTCAAACTTTTGGGCTCAAGTGATCCTCTTGCCTCAACCTCCCATGAAGATGGGACTATAGGCACCTGCCACAACACCTGGCTTTTTTTTTATTTTAAAGAGACAGGGTCTCGCTCTAGCTCAGGCTGGTATTAAACTCCTGACCTCAAGTAATCCATCTGCTTTGGCCTCCCAGGGTGTTAGGATTACAGGCATTAGGATTACAGGCATGAGCCACTGTGCCCTGCCTATTTTATTTTTTTTAGAGACAGGCTCTTGCTCTCTTGCAGTGGCATGATCATAGCTCCCTGTAACTAGAATTCTTGGGCTCAAATGATCCTCCTACCTCAGCCTCGTAAGTAGTTGAGGCTATATGAGTGGCCACTATGCCTGACTAATGTTTTAATTTTTTGTAGAGATGGGGTCTTGCTATATTACCCAGCTTGTCTTGAACTCCTGGTTTCACATGATCCTCCCAAAGTGCTGGGACCACAAGCATGATTGACCACGCCCAGCCAATAGGGTACATTATATTCTCTTTAAAATTCTCTTTGGAAAGACAAATGAGTTTCAGGTTTTGAAATTTTAAAAGAAGTAATGGACAATATCTAAAAACTAAAAGTATACCTCTAAAAACAGAATGTCAACATATTACTCAGTAATAGACTTGGAGCTAATGAGGAACGCATGACATGATATTTGTACTTTCAGGTTTATTTTCACTATCAGCAAGAAATACTTTCTCTTGACATTACGGGATGCCTGTGAAGAGGCTTATTCCTTTTTTAAAGGTTTATATGCTTTTCATTCTTATACTGAGATGTACTTTGTAAACTCAAAGTATAATCTAGATTACAAAGATAGCTTGCAATTTTCAACTAACATGAACTTGCCCCTTTTTTCCGCCATTTTTTCAATTTCAGTGAATCATCAAAACATCACATCCTATTGCATTCTTTTGAGTGAAGTCTTGTTATGTGAACTATTTTTTTTCTTTCTCCTAATTCTAAAAGATATAGTTCTCTTAGGTTAAAAAAAGAGATGATTATTTACAGCAGTGTAAATTATTAAACGATCCACATCATATGGAATCACTCTCAAAAATTTTATTACTCCAGATGTTTAAGGAACAAAACAAGCTTTGTAAATAAAATTCAGTGACAAATACCTCAAGAGGTTTAAAATGTATATAGTTTGTATACATAAGTATCTTTGAAATTCTTTTGTTGCTTCTTTGTCATTGTTCCTTGCAATAGGTTGTATGAAGTGTCCTTAAGCAACATTTAAAATTGTAATAACAAAGTTCCGTATGGTGTTCTTGTTAAATTTCGTAAAAATAAAAAACAATATTGTATAATATATTAAAGTTCATTTCAAATAGGCCTCCCTTCAAATGAATCTACATTACAGACACACTTTTTTTTTTTTAATTTATTGTTGGGGATGCATTGAGGGTACAAGAAACCAGGTCTCACTGATTGCAGGAAAGGCAGACTATTTTTTACAGAGTCCATTACAACATACTAGTAATAAACAGAACTTTTTTGTTAATTAAAAGTAACATAAAAATGTTCACAAATATATAATATCAGAGAAAGGTTTCTTGTCAGTTTCATGAATTACTGTGATAATTTTTTATTCAAAAAAAGAATTTCCTTCAAAAAAAGGAACTGATACTTGCTTATTGGCTTAGATTGAGAAGTGCCAAGAAATTCTTCAGTTCTAATGATCTCCTTCACTCATGCCCCGAATTTTACTATTAGGATTTAATTCTCATTATGCCAGGCTTTGTTTCTCCTGGGGGGCTTTCTTTTGCTGTTGTGGCTGCTATTTAAATGCATTCTATTTCTGAGAGATCATAATTAAATTCTCCACGTGCTTTAGGGTGCCGGATTCCACCCAGCTGCTTTGCTCCCAGAAAAGAGGTGTCTAGGGGACAAGGATTCTGAAAGGGTCCAGAAACAAGAAGCAAGGTTGCTGTAGGTCCAGCCTAGAATAGTGAGCAATGGTCACCGACCATATTGTGTCTATATCTCATGTTTCTGGTGGCACATGTGTGCCAGGGGTGCGTGTGAACATCGTGATGTGCCAACGAGTTCAGCCTCTGGGCATTGTCTGTTAAATTCAGCACACTGGTGGAAAAGTTCATATTGATCTAATTCATTTGTTCCTTCACTGAGAACTTGAAAATAGAGGAGATGGCTAAATGCTGCCGGAAGTGGAATTAAACCAAAGTTAATTGGCCCTTCGTTGTTTTGTGTTTCAGAGCCTGGAGCACACCTCAGTTTCAGTGGGTTGCCTGTTCCTGGTGTTCCCGTTCATTCCAGCCAGTAATCTCTTCTTCAGGGTGGGCTTTGTGGTGGCAGAGAGTGTCCTTTACGTGCCCAGGTAATTACCGCATGTGATTTCCTCTTTATGAGACATACCCTGTATCATCAAAACCAATGGTTCCAAAGAGACAGCCCTTTGTGCGTGTAACCTCTATGGAGCTAAGGTTTTTATTAACTCAGCTTTAAAAACAGCCACACGGAAGGTTGAATGAGATCAACTTTGTGCACAAATACTTCTAGTTTACCATGGCTTAACTTCAGCTCCAGGCTTTACAGTTAAATGTGAAATAGTGGCTTAAATATATCCAGGATTTCAACACCAATTGCTTACCACAGCATCTTTGTCTAAACATCTCCATTTTATTTAATATAATTACAGTAATTTTCTAGAAATATTTATAGACTTGCATAAAATTGTTAATGATGTTAAACAGCATGATTACAATTAACTTCTTTCTTCTTTCTTTCTTTCCCTCTTTCTTTTTTCTTTAATTTAAAAATGGAAACAATCTCAAGAAAATTTGCCCTTGAGAAAAAATTGCCTTAAAAATTATGGAGAGCATTCAGATGTGTGTGGTTACATAATGTCACTCAGCTGTGACTATTTGAACTGCGCTTAAACTTCTCTGTTTCGGTGTCTTGTTTAAACATCGTCATTCCAAGGTGATGTTTCTTTTAGATGCCTAGAAATGTCACTGAATCAGGGAACAGAATCTTGGTTCTGCCACTTATCAGTCATGCGTCCTGGAGCAAGACCCAAAGCTTCTTCGGCCCAGTTCACTCATTTTCCTAGAATCAAGGCATTTGACTAAACAATCTCTGAAATTGTATCATTTCCATCACTGTTTTCTGAAAGGCAGTTCTACTCCAAAATAGTATTTTTGAAATCACTATCCATCAATGTGCCAATATCATACTCTGAAGAACTTGAAAAATAATACTTCATTTCATATGGAATCAGGAAAAAACCAAATTGCCAATACAATTCTAAGAAATAAAAACAAATCTGGAGGCATCACAGCCAGACTGGCATACCAGGCTTCAAGATCTACTACAAGTCTGCAATGATCAAAACAGCATGGTACTGTCACAAAAACAGAGATATAATCTTGGAACAGAATAAAGAGCCTGGAGATGAAACCAACCTTGTACTGCCATTTGATCTTCAATAAACCAAATAAAAGCATGCACTGGGGGAAAGAATCCCTGTTTAATAAATGTCTTTGGGAGAACTGGTTAGCCACACATGTGGGAGACTGAAACTGGACCTGCACCCCTCACCACTTACAAAAATTGACTCTTGCTGGATGAAAGATTTAAATTTAAGACACAAAATGATAAAAATTCTTCAAGAAAGTATGTGAAAAACTCTTGACGATATCAACCTGGGAAAAGGTTTTATGCAAAAGACCTTAGCAATTGCAGCAACACCAAAAAGAAAATAAATAAAGGGGACACGATCAAGATAAAAAGCTTCTGCACAGCTAAGGGTACAACAACTAAAGCAAACAAACAACCTTCGGAATGGGAGGAGATACCTGTATGCTATGTGTCTAACACAGGGCTGTAACTAGAATCTACAGGGAACTCAAACTAATCAACATGAAAAAAGCAAATAATCCCATTTGTAAGTGGGCAAGAGACATGAACAGAACTTTCCCTGAAGAAGACAGACAATGGCCAACAAACACATGGAAAAAATGCTCATCCTCTCTAATCATCAGAGAAATGCAAACCAAAACCACCCTGAGGCTCGGCACCCGTAGCACAGTGGTTATAGCGCCAGCAGATAAATATAGCTGAATACTACTCAGCTATAAAAAGATGGAGACTTTACAACCTTTGTATTAACCTGGAGGATGGTGAGTTGGAGCCTAGCCAGGGTCTGCTAAACAACAATGACAACTGCAACAAAAAATAGCTGGTCGTTTTGGTGGGCACCTGTGGTCCCAGCTACTTGGGAGGCTGAGGCAAGAGAATTGCTCACTTAAAGCCAAGAGTTTGAGGTTGCTGTGAGCTGTGACACCACTGCAGTCTACCAAGGGTGACATAGTGAGACTCTGTCCCCCAAAAAAACAAACCCTGAGATATCATCTAACCCTGGGGAGAATAGCCCACATCACAAAGTCCCAAAGCTGCAGATGCTGGCAGGGATGTGGAGAGAAGGGAACACTTTTACACTGCTGGTGGGATTGCAAATAATACAACCCGTATGGAATGAAGTATGGAGAATCCTCAAGAAGCTGAAAGTAAACCTTCCATTTGATCTCTCAATCCCATTAGGTATCTACGCAGAAGGAAAAAAATCATTTTACCATAAGGACATTGCAATAGGGCGTCCTCAAACTACGGCCCAGGGGCTACATGCGGCCCACCGAGGACATTTATCTGGCCCACTGGGTGTTTTTGCCGCTGCTGTCTGTCCTACTTAGCCGCCAACTCGTCCCAGGGCCCACAGTCCGGCCCTCCAACGGTCTGAGGGACAGTGAACTGGCCCCTTGTTTAAAAAGTTTGAGGACCCCTAGAATCTTTATTGCAGCTCAATTCATGATTGCCAAGTCATGCTATCAACCCAAGGGCCCATCAGCCCAGGAATGGATTAATAAACTGGTAGATTTATACCACAGAATACTACTCAGCCATAAAAAGATGGAGACTTTACAACCTTTGTATTAACCTGGATCACAAAGTATCACAAGAATGGAAAAACAAGTATCCAGTGTACTCAGTACTAATATGAAACCAATAGATAAACAACTACCCGCCCACATGAGAGAAAAATAATTAAAATCAAGTGGAAGGATGGGAGGGGGTGGGAAAGGGAGGGGGAGGAGGCAGAGGGATTGGTAATCTCTCCCCTAATGAGCACAGTGTAAGTGTATACAGCGCACTGGGTAAAGTTCAACTACAACTTGAACTTTGCCTGACAAATGTAAACAATGGGGCAGCACCTGTGGCTCAAGGAGTAGGGCGCCAGCCTGATATAATGGGGGTGGCGGGTTCAAACTCAGCCCCAGCCCAAAAAAAAAAAAAAATCAATTGCAAACAATGTAGCCTAATCATTTGTATCTTTATATTAATCTGAAATTTAAAAAATTATTATATGATTTTAAGTTAGTAATAAAAATGATCAAAACTATACATTTTAGAAATGGATTTCAATATTGATTCCCCCAAGAACCAAGTGTTTAATAGCTTTCCTAAGCTACTTCAGGATCTTGTTTTCAATTAAGTGTACAGGCAGCCAATAATGTGCTTTATAAGGTTTTAGCAC
Source organism: Galago senegalensis (assembly GCA_963575145.1). Classification (NCBI taxonomy): domain Eukaryota; kingdom Metazoa; phylum Chordata; class Mammalia; order Primates; family Galagidae; genus Galago; species Galago senegalensis. Next base: position 17,734 of record CAUYTI010101746.1, on the reverse strand, counting down.
AATTTGAGAAGCAGATTACTGCCTGGTGAGTGCTACTTGGTGTTGTTGTATTTTTGTTTATTTGTTTGTTTGTTTGAGGCAATCTTACTTGTTGCCCTCAGTACAGCATCATAGCTCACAACAACCTCAAACTCTTGGGCTCAAATAATCCTCTTGCCTCAGCCTCCCAAGTGGCTGGGATGGCAGGTGTCCACCACAACACCCGGCTATTTTTTAGAGACAGGGTCTCACTCTTGCTCAGGCTGGTCTCAAACTCTGAGCTCAGTCAAACCACCGGCCTCAGCTTCTCAGAGTGCTGGGATTACTGGCATAAGCCACCACACCTGGCTCTATTTGATATGGAATAAGTTAAGACACTAATTCTTTGTGTTCTATATATGCCTTATAATGACCTTCTTACAAGGTCTTGTGAAGGGACCATAGGTCTTTGTTTTAAATAGAAGCAGGTCAGGTACCATTTGACTTGAGTAAGCTCTTCCTTGGGACTATTTATGATTAAAATGGGGTCGAATTAAGACTTAATTTAATACATGACTGATCCAATCACTTCAATAAGTAAATTCATTCTTAATTAAGCAGATATTTTTGAGCCCCTGAGGTATACCAGTCATGTTTTTCCAGACTCCCAAAGTATAAAAATACATGGCGCTCATTGCCTGCCCTCAAGGAGCTCAGGGTCTCCTGGTTGTCAAAGGGTTAACTATCACTCAAAAAATTCAACAGATTCTAATATATTTTAAAATATTACTATAATCATTAATATAATTTTATCACTAAAAGTAATATCAACCTTTTACTGAGCTGTCAACTACATACGAGACATATGCCAAGCAACTTATACATATTCATGATCCCAATTAATACATACAGTGTACCATGGCTTCTGTAGGTAGAAGAGCTGACAATGGATTTAAATCCACCTCCATCACTAGCCCTGAAGACCTCTTCAGCTCAGTGATCACATCTGTGTAAAACAGAGTGGATAACACCAACTTCAAGGACAAGTGGCAAGGGTTAAGTGAGTGATCGTGTAAAGTACGTAACGTAGTTTCTAGTGGAATGAATGTTAAACGGGATCATTGTAGCCACCAGTACTCTGAGAAGGGACATTGCTACCCTCAGCACTTACTGTCCTTTGTAGAAAGCCTGTGCTTTTCCAAACATTGTAGAGAACAATCGGAGAAAGATGTAAAAAGCTCGGCTGGTAATTCTTCTCTCTGAGGTAGTTATGGTCTTACTAAAGATTTGTTTCCCATTTAGTATAAAGCCAAATCTGGTCCTTAGATGCTCTTCTCGGAGCACCACTGAAGTTGTATACACCTTCACTGACACCGGTCAAGGCCCATTTATCTCAGGGGACTGACTTGGCCAATTTAGTTAAGAAAATCTCAGAGGGAGTCAGAACAAAAGTACTGTTTTACGCTCTTGCAGTTATGCCCTTTAAGGGCTGAATTGTGTCCCTTCATAATTTATATGTCAAAGACTTAACCCTCAATAACCTCAGGACATGACTATATTTGGAGAGGGTCTTTAAAGAGGCAATTAAGTTAAAATAAGGCCTGAAGAGGCCAGGCACAGGGGTTCACACCTGTAATCTTAGCATTCTGGGAGGCCAAGGCAGGTAGATTGCTTGAGCTCAGGAGTTCAAGACCAGCCTGAGCAAGAGCAAGACCTATTTCTAAAAACAATAGCTGGATGTTGTGGCAGGCACCTGTAGTCTCTGCTATTTGGAAAGCTGAGGCAAGAGGATCACTTGAACCCAAGAGATTGAAGTTGCTGTGAGCTATGATGCCATGGCACGCTACCGAGGGTGACAAAGTTAGACATTGTCTAAAATAAAATAGAATAAAATAAAATAGGCCCATTAGGATGGGGCCTAATGCACTCATTAGAACCACATGAAGAGGCAGCAAGGGGGGACCATCTACAAGTCAAGAAGAGAGACCTCAGAGTACTCCCCTGGCATCTTGATTTTGAACTTCTGGCCTCCAGAACTATGAGAAAGTGAGTTTCTGTGGGTTAGGGTACCCAGTCCATGGTCATATTGCTATGGCAGCTCTACCTGGTAAACTAATAACAGCGTCTTACTCTGAATAAGCCACTTTCATCTCTTGCCTTGGAGCCTCCCTCCCTCCTAACCCCAGAAGTGCCCCCAAATGCCACCTTCCTCTCGCTCGCACTTCAACGTCTGGATAAAGGGAACAGGAATTTACGATCAGCTACTTCCTTCACCCCGTGTCATTTGAGAGTCATAATTTCATCATCAAAATATATGGGAACAATCTTTTATTCTAGTGACGAGTGTCAGTTTTATGGGCGCCATTTCCAACCAAGCAGGTGTGTTTGTGGCTTAAATTGATTTATCACAACTTTTTCCCCTCTTATTCTTATCCAGGAGGAGTTGTATAACTTCCTGGCTCCTATATTCATGTTTTAGCCATATTTTAAATGGCCAAAATGTCTTACAATTAAAGAAGTTGAAATGGTGAATGACAGATGTCAGAATAAGTAGTAGATCCTGCGGGGTCACTCATATCCCAGAATAGCGTCATTTACTCAATTCGGTACTAAAGAGAAAATCCTGTGCGAAGATTGGATGGAACGGATTGGAACGAGGAGGAGAAGTAGCAAAGACAGAAATCACATGTGGAACAGAACATATCAGAATAACTGAAAATACAGACAGACAGATTGGATCAACATTCGGGGAAACAGAGAAAAAACTAGACATGGCTGTGAACTTACCAAGAGATGCTCCTTATACCGTACCGTCCCTAAACTTAGAGATTCTCACAACACGGAGAATTTGAAAAGAATGACCCTCTGTTATTTTTTTTCATTGTTATTTTTAGTGTAAGTAAAAAATTCAAATCGTATCTATCAACATAAAATGAAACATTTTAGTTGAATAAAAATCTCAATAAAAACAAAGTTCCAGTATTTCTTTCTTGAGATCCGAATGAGGAGTGGTAAGTAGGAGATGGGAGACCTATTTGAGGACACTACTTGTACATGCAAAACTCTGAAGTTTCAGGGTCCCTGGAGAAGAGAGAAGGTTAATTGAGACTAAATCTAGTTTTTATCATAAACAGGGAAGGCATCTTTGGTTATCAGAACTTAATTAATATGTAGTCAAAAAAACACTGAACTAGCTGGTCACCTTGGGAAAACGTTAAGTTTGCCAAACTGCCACTTTCCGATCTGTGAAATGAGAAGGTTGGCTTTCCTCCCCAAAGTCTTGAAGGAACATTGCGAACTGTTGTCCACAACAATTTTTGCTGATCTGTGGCCAAATTAAAATTAATGGAAGACAGAGTCATGAGTTTTAGCACTAAATGTACACAGTTTTTAAATTTTGGGATTATGCCTGCTTTACTTTATAACTATTTGGATGCTATTCCTCTTATGAAATGGTAATAATGGCAAATGGTAGTTTTATTTATTAATAGTCTTAGTTGGCAACGTTAAGTATATTAATTAATAAATATCAATTATATCTTTACTCAAAAATCCTCTGACAATCCCCCTGGTGTTTACAAGAATAAAATTCTGGTGCCCTTATGTCATATAATTTCTAAGAGTTCATCTACCTTTGGAGATGAATTGTTCTGTGATTCTAAGTAATGATATAGAGAACCTGCAGGAAGGGTCTACCTGATGCATTTATGCCAAGGCCATAACTTCCTTGGTTTGCTCAATTTCAGCAGAAATAGACCAGTATGGAAGGCCACTTACATGCCCTGGAGTGAGGCAGGAAAGAGAGGCATCCACCTGCTCTGGGCCTGGTTCTCTGAAGGGACTGCAGTGGCCCCAGGAAGTGGTCAGAGGACACTGGGGTGGAGTATCCACTCTGAGAAAGTGGAGAGTCCTTTTAAGCAGCACAAATGGGCAATGGTTAGAAGTTCATGGGCAAGCAGCAATGAGGAATGTGTGTCAGGAAGAAATAGGGCCCTGGCCACCTCCCAGAGAGGCTGTGGCCCATGAGAACAGGCTAGATGTTTGTCCACATGAAGTCATGAGATGAGACTCAGGAACTAGGCTTGAGCTTAAAATTTAAACTGGTGTGCAAGACTAGCATCAGACTGTCACCAAAGGTGACAAATTGTTATGTTAAACCTTTTTTTTTTAAGCATGTTTTTACATCTTTGTTAGTCATTTTTTTTTGTTTCGTTTTTGGGTTTTTTGTTTGTTTTCAGAATATTATGGGAGTGCAAATGCTTTGGTTACATGAATTCCTTTTGTACAATTTGAGTAACAGTTGTAAGTGTGGCATCACCTGGTCATCACCTCATTAGGTATAATTTACCATCCCCCACTTACTTGCTTTCCCCTGAGTTGAGTTTTACTACCAAATTTGTACATAGATATTAATAAATTACTTCCAATTTTTCTATATTTCTCATATCTTGAAAGGTCCCCATCGACCCATGAATGGATTAACAAATTGTGGTACATGTATACCATGGAATACTATGCAGCCTTAAAAAGATGGAGACTTTACCTCTTTTATGTTTACGTGGAGGGACCTGGAATATATTCTCCTGAGTAAAGTGTCTCAAGAATGGAGGGAAAAGTATCCAATGTACTCAGTACTTATATGAAACCTACTTATATTTACTCACACTTTCTTATGAAAGATAGAACACAACTATAGCCCAGGATGAAGGAGAGAAATGAAGGGGGAAGGAAGGGGAGGGGGGAGGTTTGATAGAGGGAGGGTGAATGGCGGGACCACACTTATGGAGCATATGACAAGGGTACAAGTCAAATCTGTCAAGTGTAGAACATAAATTTCTTAACACAATAATCAAGTAAAGGAGGCAAAAGCTATGTTGATTGGTTTGATGTAGCCACGTCAAATTGTAAAAAAAAAATCAACACATTGTACCCCACATATGCATAAATGTATTCATGATCTACGTGTATATGACATAATAAAAAAATTACTGCCAATTTAATAGTGAATGCAAGTGAGATGTTAGCTTTCCATTCTTGCGAAACTTCAGTTAGAATGCAAGAATGGTCTCTAGTTCTATCCAGGATATTGCAAAATGTATTAGATCACTGTGTATGGCTAAGAAGTACTCTCTGGTATACATAGACCACGTTTTACTACTCCACTCATACTGATGGGCACTTGGGTTGGCTCCACATCTTTGTGGTTCTGAATTGCACTGTGATAAACATTCAAGTACATGCATATTTCTGGCTTTTTTCCTTATGGCATAAACACCCAATAGTGGGATTGCTGTATCAAGTGGTAAGTCTACTTTTAGTTCCTTGAGTGATCACCACATGACTTTTCACAGAGGTTGCATTAGTTTGCAGTCTCACCAACCGTGCGTAAGTTTCCTTCCATTCCACATCATGCCACAGCATCTAATTTGGGGAGACTTTTTGTTAAAGCCATTCTCATTAGAGTTAAGGGATACCTCATTGTGGTTTTAATTTGCATTTCCCTGATGATTAGAGATATTAAGTATTTTTCATAGAATTGTTAGCCCTTAGTCCACTTTGTTTTGAAAAGCTCCTGTTCGTGTCTATTGCCCACCTTTGTATGGGGTTGTTTGATTTCTTTTCCTTGCTGATTTGCTTGCGTTCTTTAGAGATGCTGTTATCAGCCCTTTATCAGATGTATAGCTTGAGACTATTTTCTCCCATTCTGTAGGTTGTCCCTTGGCTCTACTGATTGTTTCCTCAGCTTTAAAGAAACTTTTTAATTTAATCAGCCCTATTTGTTAATTTTTATTGGTGGTGTGTTTGACTTTGGGGGTCTTCCTTATAAATTCTTTGCCTTGGCTGATGTCTGTGAGAGTTCTGAATGAAAACTCAGGACTCACAATGTCCTACTATGACCATGGAAGCACCTTGTCCAGCTAGCAGGGGTCAGCAAACATTTTCTATTAAAGGCCTTTCAACCTTGTGGTCAATATGGCCTCTGTCTCAACTGTTCAACTCTGCCATTGCAGTGGAAAGTCAGTCATAGGTAATACAGAAATGAATGAGCATGACTGCCTTCCATGAAATGTATTCCAAAACAGGTGGCATGCCAGACTCGCCGGCTCCTGGGTGCTGGCAAGCCACCTCTGAACCTCCAGAGCAGCCTCTCACCTGCCCAAGAGCTGTTCAGCAGCCAGCTCATTTGGGCACATAGCCATGATCTATTGGACAGCAACAAGCTGTTTTTAGAAAATCCTTATTCACTTAAAGTGAAACACAAACACGTGTGAAAGAAGGGATTTCTTGGTCGTTCATTCTATATTAGAGACTTTTTTCTCTGGTGTATGCAAGGTTTATGCGGGATATATTCAACATTAATGGATGGTATAGGATGGGATGAGGGTAAAGTCTACAAACCATTGTTGCCCAGTGGTAAGGAGGATGGTGCCCCCTTTTGATTTCAGGGTGCTAGACCAACCAGCTTATGAGACTTGATGCTTGGAAATGGAGGTTCTAACTCAGATTGACTTCTTGTTTCCCCAAACCCAGAAACCTCCAATCCTCTTTCTTTCCTTTCTACCTTGATAACAAATTCAATTAGGTGAACAGAAGGAACGTGGAAAGATGCCATGAGAATATTTAGATGTCTTCTTTAACTACATCTTGCTTAGTAGACTGGAGTTTTTAGAAAGCAGAGTGCTTGTTTTATTCACATTGCAGGCTTAGTATATTAAAGGGCACATAATAAAGAATAAGTGACTGAATGAACAAATAATTGAATATGTTAGATTTGATGGATATTCACACATACACACAATACATTCCCAAATATACCCAAAATGTGTTTTTTATATACTCTAGAATTTCTTTACTGTAGCATGCTTCATCCTTAAACTATCCTAGAACTATTTACAGTTTCCTTCTTTGCAAAAATCAGGTTGTTGCTACACTGTACACAGTAATACATATAGAAATCTCTCATGTGCTTCTGAGTCAGAAAGCATCTCTATGGGCGAGTAGATGAGGTCAGGGTCTACCCTACAAGCTACAGGCCTTTAGAGACCTGAGAGTGATGTGCCAAGTCCCACTTAGATTGCCTGTAAACTCTGAACCTATCAGAAAAGCTGGGCCAGAGTCAGCGAGAGGATCGTATCAACACAGCTGGTCTGTGCTGAGCTCCAGGCTGTACAGCTCAGGAGTCAGCCCAGGGGTGGATTTTCCTTCAGCATGATGGTTTCGTCTGGCCAGAGAGGGGGTCATGCTGGAGACAATAACCAATGGCCCTTGGTGACCAGAATCTCCTCCAGCACCAGCTAGGGAGTTCTCAGGACCTGTCTCCCACACAGCCCTGGTATGACCTGCTGCAGGGTAGAGTCCAAGTTGGGACACCTGGTGCTAAGAGGGTTACACAATGCCAGGAACTTGCAGGAACAAGGGTCGGAGGGCCCAGCAAAAATCAAGAACACCCTGGTGGGACTTGTTAGGGTGACCAAGCTGTTGAAATCCAGGGCAGAGAGAATGCATGAGATGAACATTTTATGTCACTCTGTGATAATGAAGAATTAGCCAACATGCTAATGTAGCCCTTTAGAGAACTAACATGCAAATACTTCATAAGAGAAGAAAGAGGTCTTTCTGAAAGTTAGTTACATAGGATAGAATCCCGTTCTTCCCATCGTGTTTTCTAGCACAAGCTACTGTACCCTTTAGGCCAGGGATCCTCAAACTTTTTAAATAGGGGGCCAGTTCACTGTCCCTCAGACTGTTGGAAGGCCGGACTGTGGGCCCCGGGATGAGTCAGCTGCTAAGCAAGACAGGCAGCAGCAGCAAAAATACCCAGCAGGCCAGATAAATGTCTTAGGCGGGCCACATGTGACCCACGGGCCATAGTTTCAGGACAACTGCTTTAGGCTGTCAAGAATCCATGTTCAGGTATGATTAGATGGACAAAAGGGAATCTCTTACAGTTCTCACAGCAAGAGATAAGTATGTGAGGTGACACCTACATGAATCAGCTTGATTTAATCATTCCACAACATATTGAGGCCTGACAATTAAGTTCATGCACTTGCCACTGTGCCCTTACATCGGCAGCATTGTACAAAAACTCAGAAAGGTTTCATGACCTTGGTACATCAGTGTCTCACAGCTGTGCTCATGTCAGTGTCTTGCTTTGAAGGGCAGACTTGGCACTGGCATCAGTGCATAGCTGCCCTAGGGCAGTACTTTGAAGGTGACCATGGTGATATCCAGCAATGAGGTATGTAGCGCTTTTTCCAGGATGAGTTTGCAAACTTAATTGTCAGGCCTTGTACATATACCAAAACATTGCCCTGTGCTCAGTCAATATACAAAATGATTATCTGTAGGTTAAAAATAAACCCATTATAAATAATCAATCTAAAACATTATAATGAATAAATCTCAATCCAGAACTTTAAGAAAAAGTGAATCTCTTTCTACTTATTTCTTTGTAAAACAATTAAGTGATCTGGGTCTCATAATGCTTATTCATCAAGAAAATTTAGGTTAGCAGTGCTATGAATGGAAGATATATTTATTCTCTTTTTTAAAATTTATGCTCTTTAATATTTTCAAATGATACTATATAAAGTCTAGCAAGCTGGTTCTAAAGTGAATTTATGAAGGAACAGCTTGTAGAGAGAGAAGCTTTGAGGTCTGTGAATTCAGATGGAAATAGTATTAATGATGAGCTGGGCTGTAAAATTAGCTATAAACAAAATGAAACGAATAAGCCTAATTTCACTGTTCAGTCAAGCAATCCGTACAGGTATTCACACAGAAGGAAGGAAGAGAAAGGCAATACTTTTTTTTCTTTTTTGGAGACGGAGTGTCACTATGTCGCGGCCACAGTAGAGTGCTGCAGCATCACAGCTCACAGCAACCTCAAACTCTTGGGCTTAAGCAATTCTCTTGCCTCAGCCTCCCGAGTAGCTGGGACTATAGGCACCCACCACAATGCCTGGCTATTTTTTGGTTGCAGTTGTCACTGTTGTTGGGTGGGCCTGGGCTGGATTCAAACCCAGCAGCCTTGGTGTATGTGACCGGCACCCTAACCACTGATCTATTTAGAACGTTCCATTTGGAATATCCCAGGACATGAGGTTGGGCTCTACAGCCTAGTTGCTAAATGAGGAAATGAAAGATTTTCATGTCCTGATGAGTTTTCATGCGGCAAGATGTTTCTATATATAACAAGATGGATCATAGCCCTGCACTTGTTAAACCACTTAAATGAGGTAAAACTTACATATAAAAACCTACACGCATTCAATGAGTTGGGGATAGGTATAAACCTGTGAAACATCACCAGCCAGACCATCACCTCACAAGGCTTCCTTTTGCCCGCTTTGGTATTGTGGTCGTTGGGTTTTATGTGTGCCTAGAATAAGAACACTTAATATAAGATCTATTTACTTAGCAAATTTTAAGGATACAATATTATTAGTTGTAGGCCTTACCTAGTAGAATAGACCTCCAGAACATACTGACCTTGACAACTGAAACTTTGTACACTTTAACCATCACCTCACCTTTTCTCCTTCCCACCGACTCCTGGCAACCACTGTTCTACTCTCTGCTTCCATGAGTGTCACTACTGTAGGTTCTACCTAGGCTTGAGATCATACCCTGTTGTTCTTTCTGTGCCTGGCTTATTTCCTTAGCACAATGCCTTTGAGGTCTGTCCATGTTGTAACAAATGGAAAAACTTCCTTCATTATTTATGCAAATAATATTCTATTGCATGTATATGCCACCTTTTCTTGATCTGTTCCCATCAGTGGACATGTAGGCTATTTCCATGTCTTGGATTTTATAAGTTAGGCTGCAATGACTATAGATATGCCAATATCTCTTCCAGATCCAGATTTCAATTCCTTTGGATATATTGTATATCCAGAAGCGGGTTTTCTAGATTTCATGGTATTTCTATTTTTAATTGAGGAACCTCCACACTATTTTCCATAATGGTTGTACTGATTTTTATCCCCACCAACAGTGTATAAATGTTCCCTTTTCTCCACATCCTCCCCAACACTGATCTTTTGTTTCTTAAGTTATAACCATCTTAACAGATGTGAGGTGATAGCTCACTGTGGTTTTGTTTTGCATTTTCCTGATGATTAGTGACACTGAGCATTTTTTCTCCTCCCTATTGGCCATTTACATGTCTTCTTTGGGGAAATATCTATTTATGTACTTTCCTGTTTTAGTTAACTGTGTATGCTGGGTTTATCTCTGGGTTCCCTGTTCTAATTCATTGGTTTCTGGGTGTATGTTTCTGCCAGTACCATACTGTTTTCATTACCGTAGCTTTGTGATATGATTTGAAGTCTGGAAGTATGATGCCTCCAGATGATTCGGCTGTGTTGATCAGCCCAGTGTTCTGGGTTGGGGGGAGACAGAAGTGGGCGTCCTGGGAGGCATCCCACAAAGTTTTGCTCTCACCTTCTCACATGAGGAGGCCTCTGTCAGCACCAGGCTGTGCTGCCTGGGAAGAAGGTGGCACAGGTAAAGTGAAACTGCACATCTTACTATCGTGAATGCATCTGCTCTTGGATTTTTTTGCCCCAGCAGGGTGCTGGAACCTCATAGTTAGACTCCAGGGCTCCCACAGAGGTATTCTCGTCTATAGGTAGTTGCCAAAAGTGGTATTTCTGTGCGGGGATGAGTGCTGGGACCTCCCACTCTGCCATCCTGCTGATGTTACTCTCAGGCCTGTATTTGTAGTAGGGTGTAAACATTCCTGGGGACCTCTGCCAGCGTGCCATGTGTCTGCTGGGGTTTCTACCTCACTGTGTCTCTGGCTACAGGGATCCTCACCTGACTTCTCTTGTATCTCAACATTATTTTCGACTGCCCCAACTCCAACAGATTGCTGGTCTATAGCCTATGCCAGTCATTATTCCTACTAATTTAGCTACTTATCCTTATTAAGACCAAATTGGCTGATTCCACCTTGCTCCCCTTCTCCCAGTGGTAGGTCATTTTAGATGTGTGCCCATCAGCCCTTTCACTATTCCTTACCTTCCTCCTTTGATTTTCCTCACGTTCATCTGCTAATCCCCAACCCTGAACACACTCCTCCAATCTCTGCTCCTTCTCCTATTCAAAGGCTACAAGCTTTGCTGGCTGATATCTTAAACATAACCTGCTCCTCAACAGTCAGTTCAGCTGTGTCATGACTGAAACTTGTCCATCTCAAGTTGATAACTCATAACACATCCCTGTCTTCCACCGCTCGTGTTAAAGTTTTTCTCCATGTCTTATCACCTTCCTCTGTGGGCGATTTTGATTCCCACTATAGTTTATTTGCAAGCATTAAATAAAATAAAGTATGTGAGGTGCCTTAAGTCTGTGAGGAGAGCTCTCAGGGTCAACCTTCACCCTGCTGAGAAGGTAGAGGTCACAGGGAATGGCTGCCTCAGTTTCCTCTCTTACACGAGTCCTATTTTCACCTGCATCTCCCTCCTTCCCTACTGTCCCAGGGAAAAAGCTGTTATAAAGTATGTAAAGTGTCATTTGGTAATTCCTGAAAAGGCAGATTTTAATCCGTTATACAGGTAAATGACAAAAATTAATTCGTAAGTAGATATGTTGAAGAATAAAATTTTATCAGTAATCCTGGTCACAAGTGTTTCATCCAAATCCTTCTAGTCTCTGTGTCTTTCTCACCAGCCACCATTGAAAGGAAACTTGACTCAACAAACCACAGAGAACAAAACGTTCTGAAAGACAGGACTTTCCTTTATCAAGTTGTTGTACCACATCAGGGTTTCCATAATTCCACCTGAACTTGAGTCTGACTGCACCACACTAAGTATGCATTGGTGGCAAATGACAGAAACTGCTTTTGGAGAACTTCAACAAGAAAGGGATTATATTATTGCAAGAGTTGGGGAGGCCCACAGAACTGAAGGGAACATCAAAGAAACTGGCTTATAGCAAATAAGAAATGGAGGGTGTAAAGGGGTGAATTGTGTCCCCCTGCAAATCTATATGTTGAAGCCCTAGTACCTCAAAATTTGACTGTATTTGGAGAAAATACCTTTAAAGGCATGATTAAATTGAAATAAGACTGTTTGTGTAGGGGTGGTACCAAATCCAATCTGACTGGTGTCCTTATCAGAAAAGGAAATTTGGAATTCGTACAGTGGTTCACACCTACAATCCTGACACCCTAGGAGGCCAAAGTGGGTGGATTGCTTCAGATCAGGAGTCTGAGACCAGCCTAAGCAAGAGAAAGACCCCATTTCTACTAAAAATAAAAAAATTAGCTGGGTATCGTCATGGGTACCTATAGTCTGAGCTACTCGGGAGGCTGAGACAAGAGGATAACTTGAGCCCAAGAGTTTGAGGTTGCTGTGAACTATGTGAACATCACAGCACTCTACCCAGGGCAACAGAATAAGATTCTGTCTCAAAACAAAAACAAAAACAAAAAACCAACAACAAAAAAGGAAATTTGAGCACATGGAGAGAGAAAACCAGCAGGGTGTGCTCAGAGGAATGACTTGTGAGACAGCAAGATGGCCATCTGCCAGCCAAGGACAGAGGCGTCAAGAGCAATCAAGCCTACCAACACCTTGACCTTGGACTTCTAGTCTCCAAAACTATGAAAGCAATTTCTGCTTTTAAGCCACCCAGGCTTATGTTGTAGTTTGCTTATGATTCTGTTATGGCAGCCCCAGTAAACTATAGCAGGAGCTGACTACTACAGAAGGCTCAAAAGGAAAAGCTCTGCAAACCTTCACTGAACAAATGGGCAACTGCTTTTGTCTGCCCTTCCTGGGAATTCCTGGAAAACAGACTCTCATTAGCTGAGCTTAAATTTGGGTCATCTAACCTTTTCCCCACCAGGTTAGATCCATAATGGAGAGAGCAGAGTCCCTTGATTCCACCAAGGCTGCACATAGTAAGTGGATGGACTCCCTAAGGGGAAAGCAGGCATGGCTAGAAGGTAGAACAGAATCCGGGATGCCAAAATCAAATGAGAGGCATTCTCTATATTCTGCTTCTGAGAAACCATTTTAAAATAAATGCATGCAATTTTTTAAAATCAATCTGATTTTTAAAACTTATCTGATTCCAAAGCCTTTATTTTTGGATAGAAAACAAAAACTAACTTTGGCATGCATGCCTTCGAGTTGTTAACATGCTGCGTAGTGCTGGGTAGAGATGTTTGAAATTAACCTTTGCTGTGGAATTTCGTTCAGACTCCACCATCCCCGTCTACCCTCAGCATTATTACAGGTACAACACACCAGTGTGGACATGTTCCCTTTGACCACTTAGGACCAGTCTTGCTGTAAAAACAGACTTTAGCATCTAGTAACTTTTTTTTGATCTTTTTCTTTCTTTTTTCTTAAATGTTCTTTTCACCATTCAGTTGTCAGAGGTTTTATAAAGAACTTCAGGAGCGTTCTCTCCTATGTTAAGCTTCTGCCTGAACAGCAACCATGTCTTAATCTAAGCAAGCTTGGGGACTGGTCCTCTGGGGACCAAGCATCTTATGTCAAGGGTAGTAGGTTGGAGTTCAAATCCTCACAACTGTTCCCTAAAATTCACAGATATCTCCTTGACCTTGACTGTGTATCTAGAAAGGTGCTGCTCTTTGGGGAAAAGCTTGTAGTAAATCAAGATTTATCAAACCACAACTCTTATGCCTGCGTGATGAAAGAGACTTTGTAATCTTAGAGACCAATAGGGAGCACTGGAGAGAATTGTGTGAATATGGAAAGAAAAATTATCACTACTTTTAAAAACCGAGACTACCATATTTTTAAAAATCCTATGTCCTGAAAGAACATTTAGGAATCTACAGCTTTAAATTGTGTATATTTATTCCCCCAAAGCCAGATGTCTTTACACAGTTGACCATGGTGAGTAACCCAGAGGAGGCTAACCAACACTTACTGCCAGGAGGCAGTGGGGTGAAACGTGGTGCTTTGGTTCACATGGATCCTGCCCTCAGATTTCTCTTGGGCTTACCACTTCTTAAGTACATGACTTTGGGCAAGTTACTTAGCCATTCTGGCTTCTGTTTCTTCATCTGTAAATCAAGTGGTTTCACAGTGAAATGAGACAAAGCGTGTAAACTGCAGGCACACGGTAAAGCAACGTAGGCTGTTAGCGTCATTGCTGTGGCCTGAGTACTGAGTCGCAGAGACGGTGAGACCTGGTCCCCCACCCCCACCCCACAGTAACTGGCAGAGCATGAGACAGACACTGAACATGCTATAGTTGTCACAGAGGCCATCCAGCACGGACACAAAGCCAGGCCTGCAAAGAGGCTTCTCTCTGGGTCCCGAACTGAATCTCAAAGGATGAGTCAGTCCCTAATGAGCTGTATGGGGCACCACCCACGAGCTGGCTGTCCTGAGACATGTCAGGTATTTTATTTACTTGCAAGCTGAAGTCCTAATTGCCAATTCCAACAAGATCTGCTTCAGAAAAAAGGCAGACATGTCAACCATTTGGGTGAAGATGACGTTTGGGCAGCAGTCCCACTTCAGCTTCTCCTCTGTTCCCAACTGCAAACCCACTCAGCCATTCCTAGGACATATGGCTCACCAAGGCCTCTCTAATTATGTGGAGTGGTTTTGCTTGGCAAGACTAGAAAGCAGTCTTACAGAATACCTTAGCATAGGCCTTTGTCTTGGAGAAAATCCAATTTTTGGGTAAGTTCCAGCCTTTTCAAATGAGCTTCTCTGCACACTCAAGAGCCTACCGTCTGGTGTATTTTCAGGGGAAAATGATGCCTGGGCCCCCCACAGGTTCCACTGGCAAGAGTCTTACATACAACAAGTGCAAGCACTTGTGTCCCATCGGGTTTCATAACGCTGCTAATGAGGGCCTCCATTCATGTGCTCAATGGCTTACACATTTGAACTCAGCCTTTATAATCCCGTTTTACACATGAGGAATCAGAGGCTCAGCAAGGGTGAGTCGTCTGCCCAGGCTCACGTAGCTAGTAACAGGCCAGAATCTGCGCTTACATCTGATTTAAAAGCAAGAATAAATAGACTTCTGTTTTTATGTTTTTCAATCTAAACTAGATACAGTTCATAATCATGACCATGTTATAAGGAATTTTCTCTAATTCCTGGTAAGAAGCCACCCCCGAGATGTCCTAACTTGGAGATAGTGATGACTGCACTTCCTCACCTGGTTATAGTTACAGCCCATGCTACCTTACACTTGTTTGGATTAAAACAATGACTGTAATGACATAATTTTTCCTCCAGAGTCTTCAAAATAGCAAAAACAACACAAAATAAAATAACTTTTCTTTATCTCCAGTTCATGGACTCTCTGAAACTTGCTTAGCTATGTCTGAGGACTTCAGGTTAAGAACCCATGGTCTTAATCAGGGGGCAGAAACTAAGATTGAAGAGAATATTCCCTGTCGCCTAGGATACCTACTTACTCGTTTATTGGGAGAAACTTGATGGGCTCCTGAGGGAGTTGACCTCACTGTGATTTACAAGCAAAACAGAATACCCCAGACCAGCAAACCGAAGCTTCGGGGTGAAATCCAGTCTTCCCCCTATTTTCTGAAGTAGTTTTAGGAGAACACAGCCATGCTCATTTGCAGCTTTCATGCTACAATGACAGAGTTGAGGGACAGAGATGGCATGGCCAACAGATCCGAAAATCTGAGGGTGTTCAGCACACCCTCTGGGGGAAGGGCTCAACTACAACTTGAACTTTACCTTAGAATTGGAAACAATATACCTAAACATTTGTACCCTCATATTAGTCTGAAATTGAAAACATAAAATAAAATATCAAAGATGAAAAACAGAAAGGGACCTGTGATAGTACAGTCTTAATGTTGCTTGTTCCCTGCGGTACTTTTGGTTTTGCGTTGTAAGGACAAGCCATTGGGCTTATTATCCTCAGGACTGATTTTAATCATATAGGAAATGGTTAAAGCTAATGATCAAGAGTGTAAAACTTTGTTCAAATTCCTGCTGGGCTACTTTCTAGCTTTGTGACCTCGGAAAAAATACTTAACTTTTCTGTGCTTAAAATGGAGCTAACCATAATACAAGCTGTCAGATAGAGTTATTGATACAATTAATAATCACTGATAGAATTAAAGGACTGAATCCGTGGAAGTGTTGTGTTTAGTGCAGAGCTTAAGTTATAGAATGCATTCCACAAGGACTAGCTCTTAGAAGCACAGCCATCCTCAAAAACTAGAGGCCAAATCAAGGGAGGGTCCAAAATTTAGGGCAGAATCAACTTTCCCTTTCCATTCTTCTTGGCTTCTGGCTGAACACTTTTTTTTTTTTTAATTTCTATTTGTTTTCTCACCTGAAACTTGAGATGTCCTCCTGATCTGCTATGTAGTAATATCCAAAGAATAATTTAATATTTTTAGAACTTGAAGGTACAATCGACTGACCTTGTTTTTCTATCATTTTTACAGTTCCATGACTAAGTGGTGTGTGAAACGTGTAAGAGGTGGTCCCCAGAGATGAGGCTGCAGAGGAGATATTCAGGCCTTTATTGAAAGGGTAGGGTGACTCGCCTGGGCAGTACAAAGGTGTCTGTGCTGGGGGGACAGTTAGAGACCCAGTTGGTATGGGCCCATGGAGAGTGAGCACATTCCATAGGTTGCCATCAGGTAAGGGTCTTTTGGCAGGAACTTTTGGGCGGTGAGACTAGCCAGAACCTTTGGGTCTTTATCTTAGGAGGAGAGGAGGATGCAGAGGGGAAAAGGGTTTGTGCGTGACTGTGTTAGGCCCCCCAATAGTATGTATGAGTGAGGAATGGGAATTAAGAGTCTAAGTGGAAAGGAAGGTTTTCATTACAATCTTCACTTGCTATAATTATGACAGCATTGTTGTCACCGAAATAACTATGAATGTGATCATGTTGGGTGTCAACTTTACTGAATTAAAGGATACTCAGATAGCTGGGAAAGCATTATCTCTGGTATGTCTGTGGACTAGGTCATGAGTCAGTAGGCTAAGAAGATCCACCCTGGGAGTGGGTGGGTACCATCCAATGGCTGAGGACCAACATAGAACAAAAGGGCAGAGGAAAGGTGAACGCACTCTCTCTCTCTTCCAGAGTTAGGACATCCTTCTCTGCCCTGGCACATCAGAACTGCAGGCCTTTGGATTTCAGAACTTGCCCCAGCAGCCCATCAGGTTCTCAGGCTTTTAACCTTGAACTAACAATTACACCATCAGTTTCCTAGTTCTGAACTTGGACCGAGCCACACCACACACCTCACTACGTGTTCAGCTTGCCAGCTGCCAGTCATGGGACTTCTTGGCCTCCATAATCACATGAGTCAATATTCCTAACAAATCCTTAATGGTTCTGTAAAGCTATAAAAAAACAAAACTAAGGGAACCAGACAAAGTTATGCGGCCCAAGGACAATAGACACTTTCTCACACACTCCCAACCACATATCGGGCCTTAAGACCTGGAGGCAGCTCCCAGCCCCTCCTTACTTTCTTACACACTCCCAACCGCATATCGGGCCCTAAGACCTGGAGGCAGCTCCCAGCCCCTCCCTACTTTCTCACACACTCCCAACCGCATATCGGGCCCTAAGACCTGGAGGCAGCTCCCAGTCCCTCCTTACTTTCTCATACCAGCGCCGAAAGTAACCGCTTTAAAAAACTCCTCAAGCAAAGTCTGCCCAGCAACTCTGCGAGCCTTAAATCCCCCAATCACAAACTGCCTCATGCCCCTATCACCCTCACCCCACTTCACCCCACCTGCGTGTAATCTTAGCTTTATAAGCA